>CM059467.1:2196911-2250791 GCA_030408155.1 Lophura swinhoii | reverse complement strand
TTCTCCCACAAATACCAGCCTTCTCCCCCCAAATACGACAGTTTCTTCCAGAAATGCCACATTTCTCCCAAATAGATCACATCTTCTCCAAGAAATACCACGTTTCCCCCTTCAGATAGGACCTTTTCACCCACACATACCTCTTTTATCCCCAAAAGAGGACAGTTTCTTCTAGACATGCCACATTTCTCCCAAATATATCACATCTTCTCCAAGAAATACCAGCTTTCCCCCTTGAAATAGGACCTTTTCACCCACAAATACCTCTTTTATCCCCAAAAGAGGACAGTTTCTTCCAGAAATGCCACATTTCTCCCAAATATATCACATCTTCTCCAAGAAATACCAGGTTTCCCCCTTGAAAGAGGACCTTTTCACCCATAAATACCTATTTTATCCCCTAAATGGGACGGTTTCTTCCTGACATGCCACATTTCTCCGAATCATATCACATCTTCTCCAAGAAATACCAGGTTTCCCCCTTCAAATAGGACCTTTTCTCCCACAAATACCTGTTTTATCCCCAAAATAGGACAGTTTCTTACAGAAATGCCACATTTCTCCCAAATATATCACATCTTCTCCAAGAAATACCAGGGTTGCCCCTTCAAATAGGACCTTTTCTCCCACAAATACCTCTTTTATCCCCAAAAGAGGACAGTTTCTTCCAGAAATGCCACATTTCTCCCAAATAGATCACATCTTCTCCAAGAAATACCAGGTTCCCCCTTCAAATAGGAACTTTTCACCCACAAATACCTGTTTTATCCCCAAAAGAGGACAGTTTCTTCCAGAAATGCCACATTTCTCCCAAATATACCACATCTTCTCCAAGAAATACCACGTTTCCCCCTTCAAATAGGACCTTTTCACCCACAAATACCTGTTTGATCCCCAAAATAGGAAAGTTTCTTCCAGACATGCCACATTTCACCCAAATAGATCACATCTTCTCCAAGAAATACCAGCTTTCCCCCTTCAAATAGGACTTTTTCTCCCACAGATACCTGTTTTATCCCCAAAAGAGGACAGTTTCTTCCAGAAAGGCCACATTTCTCCCAAATAGATCACATCTTCTCCAAGAAATACCAGCTTTCCCCCTTCAAATAGGACCTTATCACCCGCAAATACCACTTTTATCCCCAAAATAGGACAGTTTCTGCCAGAAAGGCCACATTTCTCCCAAACAGATCACATCTTCTCCAAGAAATACCACGTTTCCCCCTTCAAATAGGACATTTTCACCAACAAAAAATTCTTCTATTCCCAAAATAGGACAGTTTCTTCCAGAAATGCCACATTTCTCCCAAATATATCACATCTTCTCCTAGAAATACCAGGTTTTCCACTGGAAATAGGACCTTTTCACCCACAAATACCTGTTCTATCCCCATAAGAGGACAGTTTCTTCCGGAAATGCCACATTTCTCCCAAATATATCACATCTTCTCCAAGAAATACCAGGTTTCCCCCTTCAAATAGGACCTTTTCACCCACAAAAACCTCTTTTATCCCCAAAATAGGACAGTTTTTTCCAGACATGCCACATTTCTCCCAAATATATCACATCTTCTCCAAGAAATACCAGCTTTCCCCCTTCAAATAGGACCTTTTCTCCCACAAATACCTCTTTTATCCCCAAAAGAGGACAGTTTCTTCCAGACATGCCAGATTTCTCCCAAATATACCACATCTTCTCCAAGAAATACCAGCTTTCCCCCTTCAAATAGGACCTTTTCACTCACAAGTACATGTTTTATCCCCAAAATAGGACAGTTTCTTCCTGACATGCCACATTTCTCCCAAATAGATCACATCTTCTCCAAGAAATACCAGGTTTTCCCCTGGAAATAGGACCTTTTCACCCACAAATACCTGTTCTATCCCCAGAAGAGGACAGTTTCTTCCAGAATTGTCACATTTCTCCCAAATATATCACATCTTCTCCAAGAAATACCAGGATTCCTCCTGATAGAGGACCTTTTCTCCCTCAAATACCAACCTTCTCCCCCCAAATAGAACAGTTTCTTCCAGAAATGCCACATTTCTCCCAAATATATCACATCTTCTCCAAGAAATACCAGGTTTCCCCCTTCAAATAGGACCTTTTCACCCACAAATACCTCTTTTATCCCCAAAAGAGGACAGTTTCTTCCTGACATGCCACATTTCTCCCAAATATATCACATCTTCTCCAAGAAATACCAGGTTTCCCCCTGGAAATAGGACCTTTTCACCCACAAATACCTGTTCTATCCCCATAAGAGGACAGTTTCTTCCGGAAATGCCACATTTCTCCCAAATATATCACAACTCCTCCAAGAAATACCAGGTTTCCCCCTTCAATTAGGACCTTTTCTCCATGAAATACCTCTTTTATCCCCAAAAGAGGACAGTTTCTGCCAGAAAGGCCACATTTCTCCCAAACAGATCACATCTTCTCCAAGAAATACCACGTTTCCCCCTTCAAATAGGACATTTTCACCAACAAAAAATTCTTCTATTCCCAAAATAGGACAGTTTCTTCCAGAAATGCCACATTTCTCCCAAATATATCACATCTTCTCCTAGAAATACCAGGTTTTCCACTGGAAATAGGACCTTTTCACCCACAAATACCTGTTCTATCCCCATAAGAGGACAGTTTCTTCCGGAAATGCCACATTTCTCCCAAATATATCACATCTTCTCCAAGAAATACCAGGTTTCCCCCTTCAAATAGGACCTTTTCACCCACAAAAACCTCTTTTATCCCCAAAATAGGACAGTTTTTTCCAGACATGCCACATTTCTCCCAAATATATCACATCTTCTCCAAGAAATACCAGCTTTCCCCCTTCAAATAGGACCTTTTCTCCCACAAATACCTCTTTTATCCCCAAAAGAGGACAGTTTCTTCCAGAAATGCCAGATTTCTCCCAAATATACCACATCTTCTCCAAGAAATACCAGCTTTCCCCCTTCAAATAGGACCTTTTCACTCACAAGTACATGTTTTATCCCCAAAAGAGGACAGTTTCTTCCAGAAATGCCACATTTCTCCCAAATAGATCACATCTTCTCCAAGAAATACCAGGTTTTCCCCTGGAAATAGGACCTTTTCACCCACAAATACCTGTTCTATCCCCAGAAGAGGACAGTTTCTTCCAGAATTGTCACATTTCTCCCAAATATATCACATCTTCTCCAAGAAATACCAGGATTCCTCCTGATAGAGGACCTTTTCTCCCTCAAATACCAACCTTCTCCCCCCAAATAGAACAGTTTCTTCCAGAAATGCCACATTTCTCCCAAATATATCACATCTTCTCCAAGAAATACCAGGTTTCCCCCTTCAAATACAACGTTTTCACCCACAAATACCTCTTTTATCCCCAAAAGAGGACAGTTTCTTCCTGACATGCCACATTTCTCCCAAATATATCACATCTTCTCCAAGAAATACCAGGTTTCCCCCTGGAAATAGGACCTTTTCACCCACAAATACCTGTTCTATCCCCATAAGAGGACAGTTTCTTCCGGAAATGCCACATTTCTCCCAAATATATCACAACTCCTCCAAGAAATACCAGGTTTCCCCCTTCAATTAGGACCTTTTCTCCATGAAATACCTCTTTTATCCCCAAAAGAGGACAGTTTCTTCCAGAAAGGCCACATTTCTCCCAAATAGATCACATCTTCTCCAAGAAATACCAGGTTTCCCCCTTCAAATAGGACCTTTTCAACCACTAATACCTCTTTTATCCCCAAAAGAGGACAGTTTCTTCCAGAAATGCCACATTTCTCCCAAATATATCACATCTTCTCCAAGAAATGCCAGGATTCCTCCTGAAATAGGACCTTCTCAACCAAAACTACCAGCCTTCTCCCCCCAAATTGGACATTTTCTTCCAGAAAGGCCACATTTCTCCCAAATATATCACATCTTCTCCAAGAAATACCAGGATTCCCGCTGAAATAGGACCTTATCAACGAAAACTACCAGCGTTCTCCCCCCAAATAGGACATTTTCTTCCAGAAAGGCCACATTTCTCCCAAATAGATCACATCTTCTCCAAGAAATACCAGCTTTCCCCCTTCAAATAGGACCTTTTCACCCACAAATACCTCTTTGATCCCCAAAAGAGGACAGTTTCTTCCTGACATGCCACATTTCTCCCAAACATATCACATCTTCTCCAAGAAATACCAGCTTTCCCCCTTCAAATAGGACCTTATCACCCACAAATACCACTTTTATCCCCAAAATAGGACAGTTTCTGCCAGAAATGCCACATTTCTCCCAAACATATCACATCTTCTCCAAGAAATACCAGCTTTCCCCCTTCAAATAGGACCTTTTCACCCACAAAAAATTCTTCTATCCCCAAAAGAGGACAGTTTCTTCCAGAAATGCCACATTTCTCCAAAATATATCACATCTTCTCCAAGAAATACCAGGTTTCCCCCTTCAAATAGGACCTTTTCACCCACAAATACCTCTTTATCCCTCAAATAGGACAGTTTCTTCCAGACATGCCACATTTCTCCCAAATATATCACATCTTCTCCAAGAAATACCAGCTTTCCCCCTTCAAATAGGACCTTATCATCCACAAATACCACTTTTATCCCCAAAATAGGACAGTTTCTTCCAGAAAGGCCACATTTCTCCCAAATAGATCACATCTTCGCCAAGAAATACCAGCTTTCCCCCTTCAAATAGGACCTTTTCACCCACAAATACCTCTTTGATCCCCAAAAGGGGACCGATTCTTCCAGAAATGCCACATTTCTCCCAAACATATCACATCTTCTCCAAGAAATACCAGCTTTCCCCCTTCAAATAGGACCTTCTCACCCACAAATACCTCTTTTATCCCCAAAAGAGGACAGTTATTTCCAGAAATGCCACATTTCTCCCAAACATATCACATCTTCTCCAAGAAATACCAGCTTTCCCCCTTCAAATAGGACCTTTTCACCCACAAAAAATTCTTCTATCCCCAAAATAGGACAGTTTCTTCCAGAAATGCCACATTTCTCCCAAATATATCACATCTTCTCCAAGAAATACCAGGTTTCCCCCTTCAAATAGGACCTTTTCACCCACAAATACCTCTTTATCCCTCAAATAGGACAGTTTCTTCCAGACATGCCACATTTCTCCCAAATATATCACATCTTCTCCAAGAAATACCTGCTTTCCCCCTTCAAATAGGACCTTTTCTCCCACAAATACCAGCCTTCTCCCCCCAAATAGGACAGTTTCTTCCAGAAATCCCACATTTCTCCCAAACATATCACATCTTCTCCAAGAAATACCACGTTTCCCCCTTCAGATAGGACCTTTTCACCCACACATACCTCTTTTATCCCCAAAAGAGGACAGTTTCTTCCAGACATGCCACATTTCTCCCAAATATATCACATCTTCTCCAAGAAATACCAGCTTTCCCCCTTGAAATAAGACCTTTTCACCCACAAATACCTCTTTTATCCCCAAAAGAGGACAGTTTCTTCCAGAAAGGCCACATTTCTCCCAAATAGATCACATCTTTTACAAGAAATACCAGGTTTCCCCCTTCAAATAGGAACTTTTCAACCACTAATACCTCTTTTATCCCCAGAAGAGGAGAGTTTCTTCCAGAAATGCAACATTTCTCCCAAATATACCACATCTTCTCCAAGAAATGCCACGTTTCCCCCTTCAAATAGGACCTTTTCACCCACAAATACCTCTTTTATCCCCATAATAGGAATGTTTCTTCCAGAAATGCCACATTTCACCCAAATATATCACAGCTTCTCCAAGAAATACCAGCTTTCCCCCTTCAAATAGGACTTTTTCTCCCACAGATACCTGTTTTATCCCCAAAAGAGGACAGTTTCTTCCAGAAAGGCCACATTTCTCCCAAATATACCACATCTTCTCCAAGAAATGCCACGTTTCCCCCTTCAAATAGGACCTTATCACCCGCAAATACCACTTTTATCCCCAAAATAGGACAGTTTCTGCCAGAAAGGCCACATTTCTCCCAAACATATCACTTCTTCTCCAAGAAATACCAGGTTTCCCCCTTCAAATAAGACCTTTTCACCCACAAAAAATTCTTCTATCCCCAAAATAGGACAGTTTCTTCCAGAAATGCCACATTTCTCCCAAATATATCACTTCTTCTCCTAGAAATACCACGTTTTCCACTGGAAATAGGACCTTTTCACCCACAAATACCTGTTCTATCCCCATAAGAGGACAGTTTCTTCCAGACATGCCACATTTCTCCCAAATAGATCACATCTTCTCCAAGAAATACCAGCTTTCCCCCTTCAAATAGGACCTTTTCACCCACAAATACCTGTTTGATCCCCAAAAGAGGACAGTTTCTTCCAGATGTGCCACATTTCTCCCAAATAGATCACATCTTCTCCAAGAAATACCAGGTTTCCCCCTTCAAATAGGACCTTTTCACCCACAAATACCTCTTTTATCCCCAAAAGAGGACAGTTTCTTCCTGACATGCCACATTTCTCCCAAATATACCACATCTTCTCCAAGAAATACCCGCTTTCCCCCTTCAAATAGGACCTTTTCACCCACAAATACCTGTTCTATCCCCATAAGAGGACAGTTTCTTCCGGAAATGCCACATTTCTCCCAAATATATCACAACTCCTCCAAGAAATACCAGGTTTCCCCCTTCAATTAGGACCTTTTCTCCATGAAATACCTCTTTTATCCCCAAAAGAGGACAGTTTCTTCCAGAAAGGCCACATTTCTCCCAAATAGATCACATCTTCTCCAAGAAATACCAGGTTTCCCCCTTCAAATAGGACCTTTTCAACCACTAATACCTCTTTTATCCCCAAAAGAGGACAGTTTCTTCCAGAAATGCCACATTTCTCCCAAATATATCACATCTTCTCCAAGAAATGCCAGGATTCCTCCTGAAATAGGACCTTCTCAACCAAAACTACCAGCCTTCTCCCCCCAAATTGGACATTTTCTTCCAGAAAGGCCACATTTCTCCCAAATATATCACATCTTCTCCAAGAAATACCAGCTTTCCCCCTTCAAATAGGACCTTCTCAACGAAAACTACCAGCGTTCTCCCCCCAAATAGGACATTTTCTTCCAGAAAGGCCACATTTCTCCCAAATAGATCACATCTTCTCCAAGAAATACCAGCTTTCCCCCTTCAAATAGGACCTTTTCACCCACAAATACCTCTTTGATCCCCAAAAGAGGACAGTTTCTTCCTGACATGCCACATTTCTCCCAAACATATCACATCTTCTCCAAGAAATACCAGCTTTCCCCCTTCAAATAGGACCTTATCACGCACAAATACCACTTTTCTCCCCAAAATAGGACAGTTTCTTCCAGAAATGCCACATTTCTCCCAAATATATCACATCTTCTCCAAGAAATACCAGCTTTCCCCCTTCAAATAGGACCTTTTCACCCACAAAAAATTCTTCTATCCCCAAAATAGGACAGTTTCTTCCAGAAATGCCACATTTCTCCCAAATATATCACATCTTCTCCAAGAAATACCAGGTTTCCCCCTTCAAATAGGACCTTTTCACCCACAAATACCTCTTTATCCCTCAAATAGGACAGTTTCTTCCAGACATGCCACATTTCTCCCAAATATATCACATCTTCTCCAAGAAATACCTGCTTTCCCCCTTCAAATAGGACCTTTTCTCCCACAAATACCAGCCTTCTCCCCCCAAATAGGACAGTTTCTTCCAGAAATGCCACATTTCTCCCAAACATATCACATCTTCTCCAAGAAATACCACGTTTCCCCCTTCAGATAGGACCTTTTCACCCACACATACCTCTTTTATCCCCAAAACAGGACAGTTTCTTCCAGACATGCCACATTTCTCCCAAATATATCACATCTTCTCCAAGAAATACCAGCTTTCCCCCTTGAAATAAGACCTTTTCACCCACAAATACCTCTTTTATCCCCAAAAGAGGACAGTTTCTTCCAGAAAGGCCACATTTCTCCCAAATAGATCACATCTTCTCCAAGAAATACCAGGTTTCCCCCTTCAAATAGGAACTTTTCAACCACTAATACCTCTTTTATCCCCAGAAGAGGAGAGTTTCTTCCAGAAATGCCACATTTCTCCCAAATATACCACATCTTCTCCAAGAAATGCCACGTTTCCCCCTTCAAATAGGACCTTTTCACCCACAAATACCTCTTTTATCCCCATAATAGGAATGTTTCTTCCAGAAATGCCACATTTCACCCAAATATATCACATCTTCTCCAAGAAATACCAGCTTTCCCCCTTCAAATAGGACTTTTTCTCCCACAGATACCTGTTTTATCCCCAAAAGAGGACAGTTTCTTACAGAAAGGCCAGATTTCTCCCAAATATATCACATCATCTCCAAGAAATACCAGCTTTCTCCCTTCAAATAGGACCTTATCACCCGCAAATACCACTTTTATCCCCAAAATAGGACAGTTTCTGCCAGAAAGGCCACATTTCTCCCAAACATATCACATCTTCTCCAAGAAATACCAGGTTTCCCCCTTCAAATAGGACCTTTTCACCCACAAAAAATTCTTCTATCCCCAAAATAGGACAGTTTCTTCCAGAAATGACACATTTCTCCCAAATATATCACTTCTTCTCCTAGAAATACCAGGTTTTCCACTGGAAATAGGACCTTTTCACCCACAAATACCTGTTCTATCCCCATAAGAGGACAGTTTCTTCCAGACATGCCACATTTCTCCCAAATAGATCACATCTTCTCCAAGAAATACCAGCTTTCCCCCTTCAAATAGGACCTTTTCACCCACAAATACCTCTTTTATCCCCAAAAGAGGACAGTTTCTTCCACAAATGCCACATTTCTCCCAAATAGATCACATCTTCTCCAAGAAATACCAGGTTTCCCCCTTCAAATAGGACCTTTTCACCCACAAATACCTCTTTTATCCCCAAAAGAGGACAGTTTCTTCCTGACATGCCACATTTCTCCCAAATAGATTACATCTTCTCCAAGAAATACCAGGTTTCCCCCTGGAAATAGGACCTTTTCACCCACAAATACCTGTTCTATCCCCATAAGAGGACAGTTTCTTCCGGAAATGCCACATTTCTCCCAAATAGATCACAACTCCTCCAAGAAATACCAGGTTTCCCCCTTCAATTAGGACCTTTTCTCCATGAAATACCTCTTTTATCCCCAAAAGAGGACAGTTTCGTCCAGAAAGGCCACATTTCTCCCAAATAGATCACATCTTCTCCAAAAAATACCAGGTTTCCCCCTTCAAATAGGACCTTTTCAACCACTAATACCTCTTTTATCCCCAAAAGAGGACAGTTTCTTCCAGAAATGCCACATTTCTCCCAAATATATCACATCTTCTCCAAGAAATGCCAGGATTCCTCCTGAAATAGGACCTTCTCAACCAAAACTACCAGCCTTCTCCCCCCAAATTGGACATTTTCTTCCAGAAAGGCCACATTTCTCCCAAATATATCACATCTTCTCCAAGAAATACCAGGATTCCCCCTTCAAATAGGACCTTCTCAACGAAAACTACCAGCGTTCTCCCCCCAAATAGGACATTTTCTTCCAGAAAGGCCACATTTCTCCCAAATAGATCACATCTTCTCCAAGAAATACCAGCTTTCCCCCTTCAAATAGGACCTTTTCACCCACAAATACCTCTTTGATACCCAGAAGAGGACAGTTTCTTCCTGACATGCCACATTTCTCCCAAACATATCACATCTTCTCCTAGAAATACCAGCTTTCCCCCTTCAAATAGGACCTTTTCACCCACAAATACCACTTTTATCCCCAAAATAGGACAGTTTCTTCCAGAAATGCCACATTTCTCCCAAACATATCACATCTTCTCCAAGAAATACCAGCTTTCCCCCTTCAAATAGGACCTTTTCACCCACAAAAAATTCTTCTATCCCCAAAATAGGACAGTTTCTTCCAGAAATGCCACATTTCTCCCAAATATATCACATCTTCTCCAAGAAATACCAGGTTTCCCCATTCAAATAGGACCTTTTCACCCACAAATACCTCTTTATCCCTAAAAGAGGACAGTTTCTTCCAGACATGCCACATTTCTCCCAAATAGATCACATCTTCTCCAAGAAATACCTGCTTTCCCCCTTCAAATAGGACCTTTTCTCCCACAAATACCAGCCTTCTCCCCCCAAATAGGACAGTTTCTTCCAGAAATGCCACATTTCTCCCAAATAGATCACATCTTCTCCAAGAAATACCAGGTTTCCCCCTTCAAATAGGAACTTTTCAACCACTAATACCTCTTTTATCCCCAGAAGAGGAGAGTTTCTTCCAGAAATGCCACATTTCTCCCAAATATACCACATCTTCTCCAAGAAATACCAAGTTTCTCCCTTCAAATAGGACCTTTTCACCCACAAATACCTCTTTTATCCCCAAAATAGGAAAGTTTCTTCCAGAAATGCCACATTTCACCCAAATAGATCACATCTTCTCCAAGTAATACCAGATTTCCCCCTTCAAATAGGACTTTTTCTCCCACAGATACCTGTTTTATCCCCAAAAGAGGACAGTTTCTTCCAGAAAGGCCAGATTTCTCCCAAATATATCACATCTTCTCCAAGAAATACCAGCTTTCCCCCTTCAAATAGGACCTTATCACCCGCAAATACCACTTTTATCCCCAAAATAGGACAGTTTCTGCCAGAAAGGCCACATTTCTCCCAAACAGATCACATCTTCTCCAAGAAATACCACGTTTCCCCCTTCAAATAGGACCTTTTCACCCACAAAAAATTCTTCTATCCCCAAAATAGGACAGTTTCTTCCAGAAATGACACATTTCTCCCAAATATATCACTTCTTCTCCTAGAAATACCAGGTTTTCCACTGGAAATAGGACCTTTTCACCCACAAATACCTGTTCTATCCCCATAAGAGGACAGTTTCTTCCAGACATGCCACATTTCTCCCAAATATATCACATCTTCTCCAAGAAATACCAGCTTTCCCCCTTCAAATAGGACCTTTTCACCCACAAATACCTCTTTGATCCCCAAAAGAGGACAGTTTCTTCCTGACATGCCACATTTCCCCCAAATATATCACATCTTCTCCAAGAAATACCAGGTTTTCCCCTTCAAATAGGACCTTATCACCCACAAATACCACTTTTATCCCCAAAAGAGGACAGTTTCTGCCAGAAAGGCCACATTTCTCCCAAACATATCACATCTTCTCCAAGAAATACCAGCTTTCCCCCTTCAAATAGGACCTTTTCACCCACAAAAAATTCTTCTATCCCCAAAATAGGACAGTTTCTTCCAGAAATGCCACATTTCTCCCAAATAGATCACATCTTCTCCAAGAAATACCACGTTTCCCCCTTCAGATAGGACCTTTTCACCCACACATACCTCTTTTATCCCCAAAAGAGGACAGTGTCTTCCAGACATGCCACATTTCTCCCAAATATATCACATCTTCTCCAAGAAATACCAGCTTTCCCCCTTGAAATAAGACCTTTTCATCCACAAATACCTCTTTTATCCCCAAAAGAGGACAGTTTCTTCCAGAAAGGCCACATTTCTCCCAAATAGATCACATCTTCTCCAAGAAATACCAGGTTTCCCCCTTCAAATAGGAACTTTTCAACCACTAATACCTATTTTATCCCCAAAAGAGGACAGTTTCTTCCAGAAATGCCACATTTCTCCCAAATATACCACATCTTCTCCAAGAAATACCACGTTTCTCCCTTCAAATAGGACCTTTTCACCCACAAATACCTCTTTTATCCCCAAAATAGGAAAGTTTCTTCCAGAAATGCCACATTTCACCCAAATAGATCACATCTTCTCCAAGTAATACCAGCTTTCCCCCTTCAAATAGGACTTTTTCTCCCACAGATACCTGTTTTATCCCCAAAAGAGGACAGTTTCTTCCAGAAAGGCCAGATTTCTCCCAAATAGATCACATCTTCTCCAAGAAATACCAGCTTTCCCCCTTCAAATAGGACCTTATCACCCGCAAATACCACTTTTATCCCCAAAATAGGACAGTTTCTGCCAGAAAGGCCACATTTCTCCCAAACATATCACATCTTCTCCAAGAAATACCAGGTTTCCCCCTTCAAATAGGACCTTTTCACCCACAAAAAATTCTTCTATCCCCAAAATAGGACAGTTTCTTCCAGAAATGCCACATTTCTCCCAAATATATCACTTCTTCTCCTAGAAATACCAGGTTTTCCACTGGAAATAGGACCTTTTCACCCACAAATACCTCTTTATCCCTCAAATAGGACAGTTTCTTCCAGACATGCCACATTTCTCCCAAATATATCACATCTTCTCCAAGAAATACCAGCTTTCCCCCTTCAAATAGGACCTTTTCTCCCACAAATACCAGCCTTCTCCCCCCAAATACGACAGTTTCTCCAGAAATGCCACATTTCTCCCAAACATAACACATCTTCTCCAAGAAATACCAGGTTTCCCCCTTCAAATAGGACCTTTTCACCCACAAAAACCTCTTTTATCCCCAAAAGAGGACAGTTTCTTCCAGAAAGGCCACATTTCTCCCAAATATATCACATCTTCTCCAAGAAATACCAGCTTTCCCCCTTCAAATAGGACCTTTTCTCCCACAAATACCTCTTTTATCCCCAAAATAGGACAGTTTCTTCCAGAAAGGCCACATTTCTCCCAAATATACCACATCTTCTCCAAGAAATACCAGCTTTCCCCCTTCAAATAGGACCTTTTCACCCACAAGTACCTGTTTTAT
This sequence comes from Lophura swinhoii, assembly GCA_030408155.1. Taxonomy (NCBI): domain Eukaryota; kingdom Metazoa; phylum Chordata; class Aves; order Galliformes; family Phasianidae; genus Lophura; species Lophura swinhoii. Next base: position 2,237,995 of record CM059467.1, on the reverse strand, counting down.
CCCCAAAAGAGGACAGTTTCTTCCAGAAATGCCCCATTTCTCCCAAATATATCACATCTTCTCCAAGAAATACCAGCTTTCCCCCTTCAAATATGACCTTTTCACCCACAAATACCTCTTTTATCCCCAAAAGAGGACAGTTTCTTCCAGAAAGGCCACATTTCTCCCAAATAGATCACATCTTCTCCAAGAAATACCAGCTTTCCCCCTTCAAATAGGACCTTTTCAACCACTAATACCTCTTTTATCCCCAAAAGAGGACAGTTTCTTCCAGAAATGCCACATTTCTCCCAAATATATCACATCTTCTCCAAGAAATGCCAGGATTCCTCCTGAAATAGGACCTTCTCAACCAAAACTACCAGCCTTCTCCCCCCAAATTGGACATTTTCTTCCAGAAAGGCCACATTTCTCCCAAATACATCACATCTTCTCCAAGAAATACCAGGATTCCCCCTGAAATAGGACCTTCTCAACGAAAACTACCAGCGTTCTCCCCCCAAATAGGACATTTTCTCCCAGAAAGGCCACATTTCTCCCAAATAGATCACATCTTCTCCAAGAAATACCAGCTTTCCCCCTTCAAATAGGACCTTTTCACCCAGAAATTCCTCTTTTATCCCCAAAAGAGGACAGTTTCTTCCAGACATGCCACATTTCTCCCAAATATATCACATCTTCTCCAAGAAATACCAGGTTTCCCCCTTCAAATAGGACCTTATCACCCACAAATACCACTTTTATCCCCAAAATAGGACAGTTTCTGCCAGAAAGGCCACATTTCTCCCTAACATATCACATCTTCTTCAAGAAATACCAGGTTTCCCCCTTGAATTAGGACCTTTTCTCCATGAAATACCTCTTTTATCCCCAAAAGAGGACAGTTTCTTCCAGAAATGCCACATTTCTCCAAAATATATCACATCTTCTCCAAGAAATACCACGTTTCCCCCTTCAAATAGGACCTTTTCACCCACAAATACCTCTTTTATCCTTCAAATAGGAGAGTTTCTTCCAGACATGCCACATTTCTCCCAAATACATCACATCTTCTCCAAGAAATACCAGGATTCCTCCTGAAAGAGGACCTTTTCTACCACAAATACCTGTTCTATCGCCATAAGAGGACAGTTTCTTCCAGAAATGCCACATTTCTCCCAAATAGATCACATCTTCTCCAAGAAATACCAGCTTTCCCCCTTCAAATAGGACCTTTTCCCCAAAAAAACCTCTTTTATCCCCAAAAGAGGACAGTTTCTTCCAGAAATGCCACATTTCTCCCAAACATATCACATCTTCTCCAAGAAATGCCAGGATTCCTCCTGAAATAGGACCTTCTCAACCAAAACTACCAGCCTTCTCCCCCCAAATTGGACATTTTCATCCATAAAGGCCACATTTCTCCCAAATAGATCACATCTTCTCCAAGAAATACCAGGATTCCTCCTGAAATAGGACCTTCTCACCGAAAACTACCAGCGTTCTCCCCCCAAATAGGACATTTTCTTCCAGACATGCCACATTTCTCCCAAATAGATCACATCTTCTCCAAGAAATACCAGCTTTCCCCCTTCAAATAGGACCTTTTCACCCACAAATACCTCTTTTATCCCCAAAAGAGAACAGTTTCTTCCTGACATGCCACATTTCCCCCAAATATATCACATCTTCTCCAAGAAATACCAGCTTTCCCCCTTCAAATAGGACCTTATCACCCACAAATACCACTTTTCTCCCCAAAATAGGACAGTTTCTGCCAGAAATGCCACATTTCTCCCAAACATATCACATCTTCTCCAAGAAATACCAGCTTTCCCCCTTCAAATAGGACCTTTTCACCCACAAAAAATTCTTCTATCCCCAAAAGAGGACAGTTTCTTCCAGAAATGCCACATTTCTCCCATATATATCACATCTTCTCCAAGAAATACCAGCTTTCCCCCTTCAAATAGGTCCTTTTCACCCACAAATACCTCTTTATCCCTCAAATAGGACAGTTTCTTCCAGACATGCCACATTTCTCCCAAATATATCACATCTTCTCCAAGAAATACCTGCTTTCCCCCTTCAAATAGGACCTTTTCTCCCACAAATACCAGCCTTCTCCCCCCAAATAGGACAGTTTCTTCCAGAAATGCCACATTTCTCCCAAATAGATCACATCTTCTCCAAGAAATACCACATTTCCCCCTTCAGATAGGACCTTTTCACCCACACATACCTCTTTTATCCCCAAAAGAGGACAGTTTCTTCCAGACATGCCACATTTCTCCCAAATATATCACATCTTCTCCAAGAAATACCAGCTTTCCCCCTTGAAATAAGACCTTTTCACCCACAAATACCTCTTTTATCCCCAAAAGAGGACAGTTTCTTCCAGAAATGCCACATTTCTCCCAAATATACCACATCTTCTCCAAGAAATGCCACGTTTCCCCCTTCAAATAGGACCTTTTCACCCACAAATACCTCTTTTATCCCCAAAATAGGAAAGTTTCTTCCAGAAATGCCACATTTCACCCAAATAGATCACATCTTCTCCAAGAAATACCAGCTTTCCCCCTTCAAATAGGACTTTTTCTCCCACAGATACCTGTTTTATCCCCAAAAGAGGACAGTTTCTTCCAGAAAGGCCAGATTTCTCCCAAATATATCACATCTTCTCCAAGAAATACCAGCTTTCCCCCTTCAAATAGGACCTTATCACCCGCAAATACCACTTTTATCCCCAAAATAGGACAGTTTCTGCCAGAAAGGCCACATTTCTCCCAAACATATCACATCTTCTCCAAGAAATACCAGGTTTCCCCCTTCAAATAGGACCTTTTCACCCACAAAAAATTCTTCTATCCCCAAAATAGGACAGTTTCTTCAAGAAATGCCACATTTCTCCCAAATATATCACTTCCTCTCCTAGAAATACCAGGTTTTCAACTGGAAATAGGACCTTTTCACCCACAAATACCTGTTCTATCCCCATAAGAGGACAGTTTCTTCCAGACATGCCACATTTCTCCCAAATATATCACATCTTCTCCAAGAAATACCTGCTTTCCCCCTTCAAATAGGACCTTATCACCCACAAATACCACTTTTCTCCCCAAAATAGGACAGTTTCTGCCAGAAATGCCACATTTCTCCCAAATATATCACATCTTCTCCAAGAAATACCAGCTTTCCCCCTTCAAATAGGACCTTTTCTCCCACAAATACCTGTTTTATCCCCAAAAGAGGACAGTTTCTTCCAGAAATGCCACATTTCTCCCAAATATACCACATCTTCTCCAAGAAATACCAGCTTTCCCCCTTCAAATAGGACCTTTTCACCCACAAGTACCTGTTTTATCCCCAAAATAGGACAGTTTCTTCAAGAAATGCCACATTTCTCCCAAATATATCACATCTTCTCCAAGAAATACCAGCTTTCCCCCTTCAAATAGGACCTTTTCACCCACAAATACCTCTTTTATCCCCAAAAGAGGACAGTTTCTTCCTGACATGCCACATTTCTCCCAAATAGATCACATCTTCTCCAAGAAATACCAGGTTTCCCCCTTCAAATAGAACCTTTTCACCCTCAAATACCTCTTTATCCCTCAAATAGGACAGTTTCTTCCAGAAATGCCCGATTTCTCCCAAATAGATCACATCCTCTCCAAGAAATACCAGGATTCCTCCTGAAAGAGGACCTTTTCTCCCACAAATACCAGCCTTCTCCCCCCAAATAGGGCAGTTTCTTCCAGAAATGCCACATTTCTCCCAAACATATCACATCTTCTCCAAGAAATACCAGGTTTCCCCCTTCAAATAGGACCTTATCACCCACAAATACCACTTTTATCCCCAAAATAGGACAGTTTCTGCCAGAAAGGCCACATTTCTCCCAAACATATCACATCTTCTTCAAGAAATACCAGGTTTCCCCCTTCAAATAGGACCTTTTCACCCACAAATACCTCTTTTATCCCCAAAAGAGGACAGTTTCTTCCTGACATGCCACATTTCTCCCAAATAGATTACATCGTCTCCATGAAATACCAGGTTTCCCCCTTCAAATAGGACCTTTTCAACCACAAATACCTGTTCTATCCCCATAAGAGGACAGTTTCTTCCGGAAATGCCACATTTCTCCCAAATAGATCACATCTTCTCCAAGAAATACCAGCTTTCCCCCTTCAAATAGGACCTTTTCAACCACTAATACCTCTTTTATCCCCAAAAGAGGACAGTTTCTTCCAGAAATGCCACATTTCTCCCAAATATATCACATCTTCTCCAAGAAATACCAGGATTCCTCCTGAAATAGGACCTTCTCAACCAAAACTACCAGCCTTCTCCCCCCAAATTGGACATTTTCATCCATAAAGGCCACATTTCTCCCAAATAGATCACATCTTCTCCAAGAAATACCAGGATTCCTCCTGAAATAGGACCTTCTCACCGAAAACTACCAGCGTTCTCCCCCCAAATAGGACATTTTCTTCCAGAAAGGCCACATTTCTCCCAAATAGATCACATCTTCTCCAAGAAATACCAGCTTTCCCCCTTCAAATAGGACCTTTTCACCCACAAATACCTCTTTGATCCCCAAAAGAGGACAGTTTCTTCCTGACATGCCACATTTCCCCAAATATATCACATCTTCTCCAAGAAATACCAGCTTTCACCCTTCAAATAGGACCTTATCACCCACAAATACCACTTTTATCCCGAAAAGAGGACAGTTTCTGCCAGAAAGGCCACATTTCTCCCGAACATATCACATCTTCTCCAAGAAATACCAGGTTTCCCCCTTCAAATAGGACCTTTTCACCCACAAAAAATTCTTCTATCCCCAAAATAGGACAGTTTCTTCCAGAAATGCCACATTTCTCCCAAATAGATCACATCTTCTCCAAGAAATACCACGTTTCCCCCTTCAGATAGGAACTTTTCACCCACACATACCTCTTTTATCCCCAAAAGAGGACAGTTTCTTCCAGACATGCCACATTTCTCCCAAATATATCACATCTTCTCCAAGAAATACCAGCTTTCCCCCTTGAAATAAGACCTTTTCACCCACAAATACCTCTTTTATCCCCAAAAGAGGACAGTTTCTTCCAGAAAGGCCACATTTCTCCCAAATAGATCACATCTTCTCCAAGAAATACCAGGTTTCCCCCTTCAAATAGGAACTTTTCAACCACTAATACCTCTTTTATCCCCAGAAGAGGAGAGTTTCTTCCAGAAATGCCACATTTCTCCCAAATATACCACATCTTCTCCAAGAAATACCACGTTTCTCCCTTCAAATAGGACCTTTTCACCCACAAATACCTCTTTGATCCATAAAGAGGACAGTTTCTTCAAGAAATGCCACATTTCTCCCAAACATATCACATCTTCTCCAAGAAATAACAGCTTTCCCCCTTCAAATAGGACCTTTTCACCCACAAATACCTCTTTTATCCCGAAATTAGGACAGTTTCTTCCAGAAAGGCCAGATTTCTCCCAAATATATCACATCTTCTCCAAGAAATACCAGCTTTCCCCCTTCAAATAGGACCTTATCACCCACAAATACCACTTTTATCCCCAAAATAGGACAGTTTCTGCCAGAAAGGCCACATTTCTCCCAAACATATCACATCTTCTCCAAGAAATACCAGGTTTCCCCCTTCAAATAGGACCTTTTCACCCACAAAAAATTCTTCTATCCCCAAAATAGGACAGTTTCTTCCAGAAATGCCACATTTCTCCCAAATATATCACTTCTTCTCCTAGAAATACCAGGTTTTCCACTGGAAATAGGACCTTTTCACCCACAAATACCTGTTCTATCCCCATAAGAGGACAGTTTCTTCCAGACATGCCACATTTCTCCCAAATAGATCACATCTTCTCCAAGAAATACCTGCTTTCCCCCTTCAAATAGGACCTTTTCTCCCACAAATACCAGCCTTCTCCCCCCAAATAGGGCAGTTTCTTCCAGAAATGCCACATTTCTCCCAAACATATCACATCTTCTCCAAGAAATACCAGGTTTCCCCCTTCAAATAGGACCTTTTCACCCACAAATACCTCTTTTATCCCCAAAAGAGGACAGTTTCTTCCAGAAAGGCCACATTTCTCCCAAATAAATCACATCTTCTCCAAGAAATACCAGCTTTCCCCCTTCAAATAGGACCTTTTCTCCCACAAATACCTGTTTTATCCCCAAAAGAGGACACTTTCTTCCAGAAATGCCACATTTCTCCCAAATATACCACATCTTCTCCAAGAAATACCTGCTTTCCCCCTTCAAATAGGACCTTTTCACCCACAAGTACCTCTTTTATCCCCAAAATAGGACAGTTTCTTCAAGAAATGCCGCATTTCTCCCAAATATATCACATCTTCTCCAAGAAATACCAGCTTTCCCCCTTCAAATATGACCTTTTCACCCACAAATACCTGTTTTATCCCCAAAAGAGGACAGTTTCTTCCAGAAATGCCACATTTCTCCCAAATATATCACATCTTCTCCAAGAAATACCAGGTTTCCCCCTTCAAATAGGACCTTTTCACCCACAAATTCCTCTTTTATCCCCAAAAGAGGACAGTTTCTTCCAGACATGCCACATTTCTCCCAAATATATCACATCTTCTCCAAGAAATACCAGGATTCCTCCTGAAAGAGGACCTTTTCTCCCTCAAATACCCACCTTCTCCCCCCAAATAGGACAGTTTCTTCCTGACAGGCCACATTTCTCCCAAATATATCACATCTTCTCCAAGAAATACCAGGTTTTCCCTTCAAATAGGACTTAATCACCCACAAATACCACTTTTATACCCAAAAGAGGACAGTTTCTGCCAGAAATGCCACATTTCTCCCAAACATATCACATCTTCTTCAAGAAATACCAGGTTTCCCCCTTCAAATAGGACCTTTTCACCCACAAATACCTCTTTTATCCCCAAAAGAGGACAGTTTCTTCCTGACATGCCACATTTCTCCCAAATAGATTACATCTTCTCCAAGAAATACCACTTTTCCCCCTTCAAATAGGACCTTTTCACCCACAAATACCTGTTCTATCCCCATAAGAGGACAGTTTCTTCCGGAAATGCCACATTTCTCCCAAATATATCACAACTCCTCCAAGAAATACCAGGTTTCCCCTTCAATTAGGACCTTTTCTCCATGAAATACCTCTTTTATCCCCAAAAGAGGACAGTTTCTTCCGGAAAGGCCACATTTCTCCCAAATAGATCACATCTTCTCCAAGAAATACCAGCTTTCCCCCTTCAAATAGGACCTTTTCAACCACTAATACCTCTTTTATCCCCAAAAGAGGACAGTTTCTTCCAGAAATGCCACATTTCTCCCAAATAGATCACATCTTCTCCAAGAAATGCCAGGATTCCTCCTGAAATAGGACCTTCTCAACCAAAACTACCAGCCTTCTCCCCCCAAATTGGACATTTTCATCCATAAAGGCCACATTTCTCCCAAATAGATCACATCTTCTCCAAGAAATACCAGGATTCCTCCTGAAATAGGACCTTCTCACCGAAAACTACCAGCGTTCTCCCCCCAAATAGGACATTTTCTTCCAGAAAGGCCACATTTCTCCCAAATAGATCACATCTTCTCCAAGAAATACCAGCTTTCCCCCTTCAAATAGGACCTTTTCACCCACAAATACCTCTTTTATCCCCAAAAGAGGACAGTTTCTTCCTGACATGCCACATTTCTCCCAAATATATCACATCTTCTCCAAGAAATACCAGCTTTCCCCCTTCAAATAGGACCTTATCACCCACAAATACCACTTTTATCCCCAAAATAGGACATTTTCTTCCAGAAATGCCACATTTCTCCCAAATATATCACATCTTCTCCAAGAAATACCAGGTTTCCCCCTTCAAATAGGACCTTTTCACCCACAAAAAATTCTTCTATCCCCAAAATAGGACAGTTTCTTCCAGACATGCCACATTTCTCCCAAATATATCACATCTTCTCCAAGAAATACCAGCTTTCCCCCTTCAAATAGGACCTTTTCACCCACAAATACCTGTTTTATCCCCATAAGAGGACAGTTTCTTCCAGAAATGCCACTTTTCTTCCAAACATATCACATCTTCTCCAAGAAATACCAAGTTTCCCCCTTGAATTAGGACCTTTTCACCCACAAATAAATCTTTTATCCCCAAAATAGGACAGTTTCTTCCAGACATGCCACATTTCTCCCAAATAGATCACATCTCCTTCAAGAAATACCAGCTTTCCCCCTTCAAATAGGACCTTTTCACCCACAAATACCTCTTTTATCCCCAAAATAGGACAGTTTCTTCCAGACATGCCACATTTCTCCCAAACATATCACATCTCCTCCAAGAAATACCAGGATTCCTCCTGAAATAGGAACTTTTCTCCCACAAATACCACCCTTCTCCCCCCAAATAGGACATTTTCTTCCAGACATGCCACATTTCTCCCAAATATATCACATCTTCTCCAAGAAATACCAGGTTTTCCCCTGGAAATAGGACCTTTTCACCCACAAATACCACTTTTATCCCCAAAAGAGGACAGTTTCTTCCAGACATGCCACATTTCTCCCAAACATATCACATCTTCTCCAAGAAATACCTGCTTTCCCCCTTCAAATACAATGTTTTCACCCACAAATACCTCTTTTATCCCCAAAAGAGGACAGTTTCTTCCAGACATGCCACATTTCTCCCAAATATACCACATCTTCTCCAAGAAATACCAGGTTTCCCCCTTCAAATAGGACCTTTTCACCCACAAGTACCTGTTTTATCCCCAAAAGAGGACAGTTTCTTTAAGAAATGCCACATTTCTCCCAAATAGATCACATCTTCTCCAAGAAATACCAGCTTTCCCCCTTCAAATACGACCTTTTCACCCACAAATACCTCTTTTATCCCCAAAAGAGGACAGTTTCTTCCAGAAATGCCACATTTCTCCCAAATATATCACATCTTCTCCAAGAAATGCCAGGATTCCTCCTGAAATAGGACCTTCTCAACCAAAACTACCAGCCTTCTCCCCCCAAATTGGACATTTTCTTCCAGAAAGGCCACATTTCTCCCAAATATATCACATCTTCTCCAAGAAATACCAGGATTCCCCCTGAAATAGGACCTTCTCAACGAAAACTACCAGCGTTCTCCCCCCAAATAGGACATTTTCTTCCAGAAAGGCCACATTTCTCCCAAATAGATTACATCTTCTCCAAGAAATACCAGCTTTCCCCCTTCAAATAGGACCTTTTCACCCAGAAATTCCTCTTTTATCCCCAAAAGAGGACAGTTTCTTCCAGACATGCCACATTTCTCCCAAATATATCACATCTTCTCCAAGAAATACCAGGATTCCTCCTGAAAGAGGACCTTTTCTCCCTCAAATACCAACCTTCTCCCCCCAAATAGGACATTTTCTTCCTGACAGGCCACATTTCTCCCAAATATATCACATCTTCTCCAAGAAATACCAGGTTTCCCCCTTCAAATAGGACCTTATCACCCACAAATACCACTTTTATCCCCAAAATAGGACAGTTTCTGCCAGAAAGGCCACATTTCTCCCTAACATATCACATCTTCTTCAAGAAATACCAGGTTTCCCCCTTGAATTAGGATCTTTTCTCCATGAAATACCTCTCTTATCCCCAAAAGAGGACAGTTTCTTCCAGAAAGGCCACATTTCTCCCAAATATATCACATCTTCTCCAAGAAATACCAGGTTTCCCTCTTCAAATAGGACCTTTTCACCCACAAATACCTCTTTTATCCTTCAAATAGGAGAGTTTCTTCCAGACATGCCACATTTCTCCCAAATACATCACATCTTCTCCAAGAAATACCAGGATTCCTCCTGAAAGAGGACCTTTTCTACCACAAATACCTGTTCTATCGCCATAAGAGGACAGTTTCTTCCAGAAATGCCACATTTCTCCCAAATAGATCACATCTTCTCCAAGAAATACCAGCTTTCCCCCTTCAAATAGGACCTTTTCCCCAAAAAAACCTCTTTTATCCCCAAAAGAGGACAGTTTCTTCCAGAAATGCCACATTTCTCCCAAATATATCACATCTTCTCCAAGAAATGCCAGGATTCCTCCTGAAATAGTACCTTCTCAACCAAAACTACCAGCCTTCTCCCCCCAAATTGGACATTTTCATCCATAAAGGCCACATTTCTCCCAAATAGATCACATCTTCTCCAAGAAATACCAGGATTCCTCCTGAAATAGGACCTTCTCACCGAAAACTACCAGCGTTCTCCCCCCAAATACGACATTTTCTTCCAGAAAGGCCACATTTCTCCCAAATATAACACATCTTCTCCAAGAAATACCAGCTTTCCCCCTTCAAATAGGACCTTTTCACCCACAAATACCTCTTTTATCCCCAAAAGAGAACAGTTTCTTCCTGACATGCCACATTTCCCCCAAATATATCACATCTTCTCCAAGAAATACCAGCTTTCCCCCTTCAAATAGGACCTTATCACCCACAAATACCACTTTTCTCCCCAAAATAGGACAGTTTCTGCCAGAAATGCCACATTTCTCCCAAACATATCACATCTTCTCCAAGAAATACCAGCTTTCCCCCTTCAAATAGGACCTTTTCACCCACAAAAAATTCTTCTATCCCCAAAAGAGGACAGTTTCTTCCAGAAATGCCACATTTCTCCCAAATATATCACATCTTCTCCAAGAAATACCAGCTTTCACCCTTCAAATAGGTCCTTTTCACCCACAAATACCTCTTTATCCCTCAAATAGGACAGTTTCTTCCAGACATGCCACATTTCTCCCAAATATATCACATCTTCTCCAAGAAATACCTGCTTTCCCCCTTCAAATAGGACCTTTTCTCCCACAAATACCAGCCTTCTCCCCCCAAATAGGACAGTTTCTTCCAGAAATGCCACATTTCTCCCAAATAGATCACATCTTCTCCAAGAAATACCACGTTTCCCCCTTCAGATAGGACCTTTTCACCCACACATACCTCTTTTATCCCCAAAAGACGACAGTTTCTTCCAGACATGCCACATTTCTCCCAAATATATCACATCTTCTCCAAGAAATACCAGCTTTCCCCCTTGAAATAAGACCTTTTCACCCACAAATACCTCTTTTATCCCCAAAAGAGGACAGTTTCTTCCAGAAATGCCACATTTCTCCCAAATATACCACATCTTCTCCAAGAAATGCCACGTTTCCCCCTTCAAATAGGACCTTTTCACCCACAAATACCTCTTTTATCCCCAAAATAGGACAGTTTCTTCCAGAAAGGCCACATTTCTCCCAAATATATCACATCTTCTCCAAGAAATACCAGCTTTCCCCCTTCAAATAGGACCTTATCACCCGCAAATACCACTTTTATCCCCAAAATAGGACAGTTTCTGCCAGAAAGGCCACATTTCTCCCAAACATATCACATCTTCTCCAAGAAATACCAGCTTTCCCCCTTCAAATAGGACCTTTTCACCCACAAAAAATTCTTCTATCCCCAAAATAGGACAGTTTCTTCCAGAAATGCCACATTTCTCCCAAATATATCACTTCCTCTCCTAGAAATACCAGGTTTTCCACTGGAAATAGGACCTTTTCACCCACAAATACCTGTTCTATCCCCATAAGAGGACAGTTTCTTCCAGACATGCCACATTTCTCCCAAATATATCACATCTTCTCCAAGAAATACCTGCTTTCCCCCTTCAAATAGGACCTTTTCTCCCACAAATACCAGCCTGTTCCCCCCAAATACGACAGTTTCTTCCAGAAATGCCTGATTTCTCCCAAATATATCACATCTTCTCCAAGAAATACCAGGTTTCCCCCTTCAAATAGGACCTTTTCTCCCACAAATACCTGTTTTATCCCGAAAAGAGGACAGTTTCTTCCAGAAATGCCACATTTCTCCCAAATATACCACATCTTCTCCAAGAAATACCAGCTTTCCCCCTTCAAATAGGACCTTTTCACCCACAAGTACCTGTTTTATCCCCAAAATAGGACAGTTTCTTCAAGAAATGCCACATTTCTCCCAAATATATCACATCTTCTCCAAGAAATACCAGCTTTCCCCCTTCAAATAGGTCCTTTTCACCCACAAATACCTCTTTTATCCCCAAAAGAGGACAGTTTCTTCCTGACATGCCACATTTCTCCCAAATAGATCACATCTTCTCCAAGAAATACCAGCTTTCCCCCTTCAAATAGAACCTTTTCACCCTCAAATACCTCTTTATCCCTCAAATAGGACAGTTTCTTCCAGAAATGCCCGATTTCTCCCAAATAGATCACATCTTCTCCAAGAAATACCAGGATTCCTCCTGAAAGAGGACCTTTTCTCCCACAAATACCAGCCTTCTCCCCCAAATAGGGCAGTTTCTTCCAGAAATGCCACATTTCTCCCAAACATATCACATCTTCTCCAAGAAATACCAGGTTTCCCCCTTCAAATAGGACCTTATCACCCACAAATACCACTTTTATCCCCAAAATAGGACAGTTTCTGCCAGAAAGGCCACATTTCTCCCAAACATATCACATCTTCTTCAAGAAATACCAGGTTTCCCCCTTCAAATAGGACCTTTTCACCCACAAATACCTCTTTTATCCCCAAAAGAGGACAGTTTCTTCCTGACATGCCACATTTCTCCCAAATAGATTACATCTTCTCCATGAAATACCAGGTTTCCCCCTGGAAATAGGACCTTTTCAACCACAAATACCTGTTCTATCCCCATAAGAGGACAGTTTCTTCCGGAAATGCCACATTTCTCCCAAATAGATCACATCTTCTCCAAGAAATACCAGCTTTCCCCCTTCAAATAGGACCTTTTCAACCACTAATACCTCTTTTATCCCCAAAAGAGGACAGTTTCTTCCAGAAATGCCACATTTCTCCCAAATAGATCACATCTTCTCCAAGAAATGCCAGGATTCCTCCTGAAATAGGACCTTCTCAACCAAAACTACCAGCCTTCTCCCCCCAAATTGGACATTTTCATCCATAAAGGCCACATTTCTCCCAAATAGATCACATCTTCTCCAAGAAATACCAGGATTCCTCCTGAAATAGGACCTTCTCACCGAAAACTACCAGCGTTCTCCCCCCAAATAGGACATTTTCTTCCAGAAAGGCCACATTTCTCCCAAATAGATCACATCTTCTCCAAGAAATACCAGCTTTCCCCCTTCAAATAGGACCTTTTCACCCACAAATACCTCTTTGATCCCCAAAAGAGGACAGTTTTTTCCTGACATGCCACAATTCTCCCAAATAGATCACATCTTCTCCAAGAAATACCAGCTTTCCCCCTTCAAATAGGACCTTATCACCCACAAATACCACTTTTATCCCCAAAAGAGGACAGTTTCTGCCAGAAAGGCCACATTTCTCCCAAACATATCACATCTTCTCCAAGAAATACCAGGTTTCCCCCTTCAAATAGGACCATTTCACCCACAAAAAATTCTTCTATCCCCAAAATAGGACAGTTTCTTCCAGAAATGCCACATTTCTCCCAAATAGATCACATCTTCTCCAAGAAATACCACGTTTCCCCCTTCAGATAGGAACTTTTCACCCACACATACCTCTTTTATCCCCAAAAGAGGACAGTTTCTTCCAGACATGCCACATTTCTCCCAAATATATCACATCTTCTCCAAGAAATACCAGCTTTCCCCCTTCAAATAAGACCTTTTCACCCACAAATACCTCTTTTATCCCCAAAATAGGAAAGTTTCTTCCAGAAATGCCACATTTCACCCAAATAGATCACATCTTCTCCAAGTAATACCAGCTTTCCCCCTTCAAATAGGACTTTTTCTCCCACAGATACCTGTTTTATCCCCAAAAGAGGACAGTTTCTTCCAGAAAGGCCAGATTTCTCCCAAATATATCACATCTTCTCCAAGAAATACCAGCTTTCCCCCTTCAAATAGGACCTTTTCACCCACATATACCACTTTTATCCCCAAAATAGGACAGTTTCTGCCAGAAAGGCCACATTTCTCCCAAACATATCACATCTTCTCCAAGAAATACCAGGTTTCCCCCTTCAAATAGGACCTTTTCACCCACAAAAAATTCTTCTATCCCCAAAATAGGACAGTTTCTTCCAGAAATGCCACATTTCTCCCAAATATATCACTTCTTCTCCTAGAAATACCAGTTTTTCCACTGGAAATAGGACCTTTTCACCCACAAATACCTGTTCTATCCCCATAAGAGGACAGTTTCTTCCAGACATGCCACATTTCTCCCAAATATATCACATCTTCTCCAAGAAATACCTGCTTTCCCCCTTCAAATAGGACCTTTTCTCCCACAAATACCAGCCTTCTCCCCCCAAATACGACAGTTTCTTCCAGAAATGCCACATTTCTCCCAAACATATCACATCTTCTCCAAGAAATACCAGGTTTCCCCCTTCAAATAGGACCTTTTCACCCACAAATACCTCTTTTATCCCCAAAATAGGACAGTTTCTGCCAGAAAGGCCACATTTCTCCCAAATATATCACATCTTCTCCAAGAAATACCAGCTTTCCCCCTTCAAATAGGACCTTTTCTCCCACAAATACCTGGTATATCCCCAAAAGAGGACAGTTTCTTCCAGAAATGCCACATTTCTCCCAAATATACCACATCTTCTACAAGAAATACCTGCTTTCCCCCTTCAAATAGGACCTTCTCACCCACAAGTACCTCTTTTATCCCCAAAATAGGACAGTTTCTTCAAGAAATGCCGCATTTCTCCCAAATATATCACATCTTCTCCAAGAAATACCAGCTTTCCCCCTTCAAATATGACCTTTTCACCCACAAATACCTGTTTTATCCCCAAATAGGACAGTTTCTTCCAGAAATGCCACATTTCTCCCAAATATATCACATCTTCTCCAAGAAATACCAGCTTTCCCCCTTCAAATAGGACCTTTTCACCCACAAATTCCTCTTTTATCCCCAAAAGAGGACAGTTTCTTCCAGACATGCCACATTTCTCCCAAATATATCACATCTTCTCCAAGAAATACCAGGATTCCTCCTGAAAGAGGACCTTTTCTCCCTCAAATACCCACCTTCTCCCCCCAAATAGGACAGTTTCTTCCTGACAGGCCACATTTCTCCCAAATATATCACATCTTCTCCAAGAAATACCTGCCTTTCCCCTTCAAATAGGACTTAATCACCCACAAATACCACTTTTATACCCAAAAGAGGACAGTTTCTGCCAGAAATGCCACATTTCTCCCAAACATATCACATCTTCTTCAAGAAATACCAGGTTTCCCCCTTCAAATAGGACCTTTTCACCCACAAATACCTCTTTTATCCCCAAAAGAGGACAGTTTCTTCCTGACATGCCACATTTCTCCCAAATAGATTACATCTTCTCCAAGAAATACCAGGTTTCCCCCTTCAAATAGGACCTTTTCACCCACAAATACCTGTTCTATCCCCATAAGAGGACAGTTTCTTCCGGAAATGCCACATTTCTCCCAAATATATCACAACTCTTCCAAGAAATACCAGGTTTCCCCCTTCAATTAGGACCTTTTCTCCATGAAATACCTCTTTTATCCCCAAAAGAGGACAGTTTCTTCCGGAAAGGCCACATTTCTCCCAAATAGATCACATCTTCTCCAAGAAATACCAGCTTTCCCCCTTGAAATAGGACCTTATCACCCACAAATACCTGTTTGATCCCCAAAAGAGGACAGTTTCTTCCAGAAATGCCACATTTCTCCCAAATATATCACATATTCTCCAAGAAATGCCAGGATTCCTCCTGAAATAGGACCTTCTCAACCAAAACTACCAGCCTTCTCCCCCCAAATTGGACATTTTCATCCATAAAGGCCACATTTCTCCCAAATAGATCACATCTTCTCCAAGAAATACCAGGATTCCTCCTGAAATAGGACCTTCTCACCGAAAACTACCAGCGTTCTCCCCCCAAATAGGACATTTTCTTCCAGAAAGGCCACATTTCTCCCAAATAGATCACATCTTCTCCAAGAAATACCAGCTTTCCCCCTTCAAATAGGACCTTTTCACCCTCAAATACCTCTTTTATCCCCAAAAGAGGACAGTTTCTTCCTGACATGCCACATTTCCCCCAAATATATCACATCTTCTCCAAGAAATACCAGCTTTCCCCCTTCAAATAGGACCTTATCACCCACAAATACCACTTTTATCCCCAAAATAGGACAGTTTCTGCAAGAAAGGCCACATTTCTCCCAAACATATCACATCTTCTCCAAGAAATACCAGGTTTACCCTTCAAATAGGACCTTTTCACCCACAAAAAATTCTTCTATCCCCAAAATAGGACATTTTCTTCCAGAAATGCCTGATTTCTCCCAAATATATCACATCTTCTCCAAGAAATACCAGCTTTCCCCCTTCAAATAGGACCTTATCACCCACAAATACCACTTTTATCCCCAAAATAGGACAGTTTCTGCCAGAAATGCCACATTTCTTCCAAACATATCACATCTCCTCCAAGAAATACCAGGATTCCTCCTGAAATAGGACCTTTTGTCCCACAAGTACCAGCCTTCTCCCCCAAAATAGGACATTTTCTTCCAGAAAGGCCACATTTCTCCCAAACATATCACTTCTTCTCCAAGAAATACCAGGTTTCCCCCTTCAAATAGGACCTTTTCACCCACAAATACCTCTTTTATCCCCAAAAGAGGACAGTTTCTTCCAGACATGCCACATTTCTCCCAAATATATCACATCTTCTCCAAGAAATACCTGCTTTCCCCCTTCAAATAGGACCTTTTCACCCACTAATAGCAGGCTTCTCCCCAAATAGGACAGTTTCTTCCAGAAATGCCAGATTTCTCCCAAACATATCACATCTTCTCCAAGAAATACCAAGTTTCCCCCTTGAATTAGGACCTTTTCACCCACAAATAAATCTTTTATCCCCAAAATAGGACAGTTTCTTCCAGACATGCCACATTTCTCCCAAATAGATCACATCTCCTTCAAGAAATACCAGCTTTCCCCCTTCAAATAGGACCTTTTCTCCCACAAATACCTGTTTTATCCCCAAAATAGGACACTTTCTTCCAGAAATGCCTGATTTCTCCCAAATATATCACATCTTCTCCAAGAAATACCAGCTTTCCCCCTTCAAATAGGACCTTTTCACCCACAAATACCTCTTTTATCCCTCAAATAGGACAGTTTCTTCCAGACATGCCACATTTCTCCCAAACATATCACATCTCCTCCAAGAAATACCAGGATTCCTCCTGAAATAGGAACTTTTCTCCCACAAATACCACCCTTCTCCCGCCAAATAGGACATTTTCTTCCAGACATGCCACATTTCTCCCAAATATAGCACATCTTCTCCAAGAAATACCAGGTTTTCCCCTGGAAATAGGACCTTTTCACCCACAAATACCACTTTTATCCCCAAAATAGGACAGTTTCTGCCAGAAAGGCCACATTTCTCCCAAACATATCACATCTTCTCCAAGAAATACCAGGTTTCCCCCTTCAATTAGGACCTTTTCACCCACAAATACCTCTTTTATCCCCAAAAGAGGACAGTTTCTTCCAGACATGCCACATTTCTCCCAAACATATCACATCTTCTCCAAGAAATACCTGCTTTCCCCCTTCAAATACAATGTTTTCACCCACAAATACCTCTTTTATCCCCAAAAGAGGACAGTTTCTTCCAGACATGCCACATTTCTCCCAAATATACCACATCTTCTCCAAGAAATACCAGGTTTCCCCCTTCAAATAGGACCTTTTCACCCACAAGTACCTGTTTTATCCCCAAAAGAGGACAGTTTCTTCCAGAAATGCCACATTTCTCCCAAATAGATCACATCTTCTCCAAGAAATACCAGCTTTCCCCCTTCAAATACGACCTTTTCACCCACAAATACCTCTTTTATACCCAAAAGAGGACAGTTTCTTACAGAAATGCCACATTTCTCCCAAATAGATCACATCTTCTCCAAGAAATACCAGCTTTCCCCCTTCAAATAGGACCTTTTCACCCACAAATACCTCTTTTATCCCCAAAAGAGGACAGTTTTTTCCAGACATGCCACATTTTTCCCAAATATATCACATCTTCTCATAGAATTACCAGGTTTCCCCCTTCAAATAGGACCTTTTCACCCACAAATACCTCTTTGATCCATAAAGAGGACAGTTTCTCCCATAAATGCCACATTTCTCCCAAACATATCACATCTTCTCCAAGAAATACCAGCTTTCCCCCTTCAAATAGGACCTTTTCACCCACAAGTACCTATTTTATCCCCAAAAGAGGACAGTTTCTTCCAGAAATGCCACATTTCTCCCAAATGTACCACATCTTCTCCAAGAAATACCAGGTTTCCCCCTTCAAATAGGACCTTTTCACCCACAAATACCTCTTTTATCCCTCAAATAGGACAGTTTCTTCCAGACATGCCACATTTCTCCCAAATATATCACATCTCCTTCGAGAAATACCAGGTTTCCCCCTTCAAATAGGACCTTTTCACCCACAAATACCTGGAAGAATTTCTGGAAGAAACTGTCCTCTTTTGGGGATAATGTTTTATACCTCTTTTATCCCCAAAAATACCTCTTTTATCCCCAAAAGAGGACAGTTTCTTCCAGAAATGGCACATTTCTCCCTAACATATCACATCTCCTCCAAGAAATACCAGGATTCCTCCTGAAATAGGAACTTTTCTCCCACAAATACCACCCTGCTCCCCCCAAATAGGACATTTTCTTCCAGAAAGGCCACATTTCTCCCAAATATATCACATCTTCTCCAAGAAATACCAGGTTTTCCCCTGTAAATAGGACCTTTTCACCCACAAATACCAGTTCTATCCCCATAAGAGGACAGTTTCTTCCAGAAATGCCACATTTCTCCCAAATATATCACATCTTCTCCAAGAAATACCACGTTTCCCCCTTCAAATAGGACCTTTTCCCCAAAAAAACCTCTTTTATCCCCAAAAGAGGACAGTTTCTTCCAGGAATGCCACATTTCTCCTAAATATATCACATCTTCTCCAAGAAATACCACGTTTCCCCCTTCAAATAGGACCTTCTCACCCACAAATACCTCTTTTATCCCCAAAATAGGACAGTTTTTTCCAGACATGCCACATTTCTCCCAAATATATCACATCTTCTCCAAGAAATACCAGGGTTCCCCCTTCAAATAGGACCTTATCTCCCACAAATACCTCTTTTATCCCCAAAACAGAACACTTTCTTCCAGACATGCCACATTTCTCCCAAATATATCACAACTCCTTCAAGAAATACCAGGTTTAACCCTTCAATTAGGACCTTTTCTGCATGAAATACCTGTTTTATCCCCAAATAGGACATTTTCTTCCAGACATGCCACATTTCTCCCAAATATATCACATCTTCTCCATGAAATACCAGGGTTCCCCCTTCAAATAGGACCTTTTCTCCCACAAATACCTGTTTTATCCCCCAAAAAGGACAGTTTCTGCCAGACATGCCACATTTCTCCCAAATATATCACATCTTCTCCAAGAAATACCAGGGTTCCCCCTTCAAATAGGACCTTTTCACCCACAAATACCTCTTTATTCCTCAAATAGGACAGTTTCTGCCAGAAATGCCACATTTCTCCCAAATATATCACATCTTCTCCAAGAAATACCTGCATTCCCCCTTCAAATAGGACCTTTTATCCCACGAATACCAGCCTTCTCCCCCAAATAGGACAGTTTCTTCCAGAAATGCCAGATTTCTCCCAAACATATCACATCTTCTCCAAGAAATACCAGCTTTCCCCCTTCAAATAGGACCTTGTCACCCACAAAAAATTCTTCTATCCCCAAAATAGGACAGTTTCTTCCAGAAATGCCACATTTCTCCCAAATATATCACATCTTCTCCAAGAAATACCAGCTTTCCCCCTTCAAATAGGACCTTTTCACCCACAAATACCTCTTTATCCCTCAAATAGGACAGTTTCTTCCAGACATGCCACATTTCTCCCACATATATCACATCTTCTCCAAGTAATACCTGCTTTCCCCCTTCAAATAGGACCTTTTCTCCCGCAAATACCAGCCTTCTCCCCCCAAATAGGACAGTTTCTTCCAGAAACGCCACATTTCTCCCAAATAGATCACATCTTCTCCAAGAAATACCACGTTTCCCCCTTCAGATAGGACCTTTTCACCCACACATACCTCTTTTATCCCCAAAAGAGGACAGTTTCTTCCAGACATGCCACATTTCTCCCAAATATATCACATCTTCTCCAAGAAATACCAGCTTTCCCCCTTGAAATAAGACCTTTTCACCCTCAAATACCTCTTTTATCCCCAAAAGAGGACAGTTTTTTCCAGAAAGGCCACATTTCTCCCAAATAGATTACATCATCTCCAAGAAATACCAGCTTTCCCCCTTCAAATAGGACATTTTCAACCACAAATACCTCTTTTATCCCCAAAAGAGGACAGTTTCTTCCTGACATGCCACATTTCCCCCAAATATATCACATCTTCTCCAAGAAATACCACGTTTCCCCCTTCAAATAGGACCTTCTCACCCACAAATACCTCTTTTATCCCCAAAAGAGGACAGTTTCTGCCAGAAAGGCCACATTTCTCCCAAACATATCACATCTTCTCCAAGAAATACCAGCTTTCCCCCTTCAAATAGGACCTTTTCACCCACAAAAAATTCTTCTATCCCCAAAATAGGACAGTTTCTTCCAGAAATGCCTGATTTCTCCCAAATATATCACATCTTCTCCAAGAAATACCAGCTTTCCCCCTTCAAATAGGAACTTTTCACCCACAAATACCTGTTTTATCCCCAAAAGAGGACAGTTTCTTCCAGAAATGCCACATTTCTCCCAAACATATCACATCTCCTCCAAGAAATACCAGGATTCCTCCTGAAATAGGACCTTTTCTCCCACAAGTACCAGCCTTCTCCCCCAAAATAGTACATTTTCATCCAGACATGCCACATTTCTCCCAAACATATCACATCTTCTCCAAGAAATACCAGGTTTCCCCCTTCAAATAGGACCTTTTCACCCACAAGTACCTGTTTTATCCCCAAAAGAGGACAGTTTCTTCCAGACATGCCACATTTCTCCCAAATATATCACATCTTCTCCAAGAAATACCTGCTTTCCCCCTTCAAATAGGACCTTTTCACCCACTAATAGCAGGCTTCTCCCACAAATAGGACAGTTTCTTCCAGAAATGACAGATTTCTCCCAAATATATCACATCTTCTCCAAGAAATACCAGGTTTCCCACTTGAATTAGGACCTTTTCACCCACAAATACCTCTTTTATCCCCAAAAGAGGACAGTTTCTTCCAGAAAGGCCACATTTCTCCCAAATAGATCACATCTCCTTCAAGAAATACCAGCTTTCCCCCTTCAAATAGGACCTTTTCTCCCACAAATACCTGTTTTATCCCCAAAATAGGACAGTTTCTGCCAGAAAGGCCACATTTCTCCCAAATATATCACATCTTCTCCAAGAAATACCAGCTTTCCCCCTTCAAATAGGACCTTTTCTCCCACAAATACCACTTTTATCCCCAAAAGAGGACAGTTTCTTCCAGACATGCCACATTTCTCCCAAATAGATCACATCTTCTCCAAGAAATACCAGCTTTCCCCCTTCAAATAGGACCTTTTCACCGACAAATACCTCTTTTATCCCCAAAAGAGGACAGTTTCTTCCAGAAATGCCATATTTCTCCCAAATAGATCACATCTTCTCCAAGAAATACCAGGGTTCCCCCTTCAAATAGGACCTTTTCACCCACAAATACCTCTTTTATCCCCCAAATAGGACAGTTTCTTCCAGACATGCCACATTTCTCCCAAATAGATCACATCTCCTCCAAGAAATACCAGGATTCCTCCTGAAATAGGAACTTTTCACCCACAAATACCTCTTTTATCCCCAAAATAGGACAGTTTCTTCCTGACATGCCACATTTCTCCAAAATATATCACATCTTCTCCAAGAAATACCAGGTTTCCCCCTTCAAATACAACGTTTTCACCCACAAATACCTCTTTTATCCCCAAAATAGGACAGTTTCTTCCAGAAATGCCACATTTCTCCCAAATATACCACATCTTCTCCAAGAAATACCAGGGTTCCCCCTTCAAATAGGACCTTTTCACCCACAAATACCTGTTTTATCCCCAAAATAGGACAGTTTCTTCCAGAAATGCCACATTTCTCCCAAATATATCACATCTTCGCCAAGAAATACCACGTTTCCCCCTTCAGATAGGACCTTTTCACCCACACATACCTCTTTTATCCCCAAAATAGGACAGTTTCTTCCAGAAATGCCACATTTCTCCCAAATAGATCACATCTTCTCCAAGAAATACCAGCTTTCCCCCTTCAAATAGGACCTTTTCTCCCACAAATACCTCTTTTATCCCCAAAAGAGGACAGTTTCTTCCTGACATGTCACATTTCTCCCAAACATATCACATCTTCTCCAAGAAATAACAGCTTTCCCCCTTCAAATAGGACCTTTTCACCCACAAATACCTCTTTTATCCCGAAATTAGGACAGTTTCTTCCAGAAATGCCTGATTTCTCCCAAATAGATCACATCTTCTCCAAGAAATACCACGTTTCCCCCTTCAAATAGGAACATTTCACCCACAAATACCTGTTTTATCCCCAAAAGAGGACAGTTTCTTACAGAAATGCCACATTTCTCCCAAATAGATCACATCTTCTCCAAGAAATACCAGGTTTCCCCCTTCAAATAGGACCTTTTCAAACAGAAATACCTCTTTTATCCCCAAAAGAGGACAGTTTCTTCCAGAAATGCCACATTTCTCCCAAATATATCACATCTTCTCCAAGAAATACCACGTTTCCCCCTTCAAATAGGACCTTTTCACCCACAAATACCTGGGAGAATTTCTGGAAGAAACTGTCCTCTTTTGGGGATAATGTTTTATACCTCTTTTATCCCCAAAAATACCTCTTTTATCCCCAAAAGAGGACAGTTTCTTCCAGAAATGGCACATTTCTCCCAAACATATCACATCTCCTCCAAGAAATACCAGGATTCCTCCTGAAATAGGAACTTTTCTCCCACAAATACAACCCTTCTCCCCCCAAATAGGACATTTTCTTCCAGACATGCCACATTTCTCCCAAATAGATCACATCTTCTCCAAGAAATACCAGGTTTTCCCCTCTAAATAGGACCTTTTCACCCACAAATACCAGTTCTATCCCCATAAGAGGACAGTTTCTTCCAGAAATGCCACATTTCTCCCAAATAGATCACATCTTCTCTAAGAAATACTACTTTTCCCCCTTCAAATAGGGCCTTTTCCCCAAAAAAACCTCTTTTATCCCCAAAAGAGGACAGTTTCTTCCTGGAATGCCACATTTCTCCCAAATATATCACATCTTCTCCATGAAATACCACGTTTCCCCCTTCAAATAGGACCTTCTCACCCACAAATACCTGTTTTATCCCCAAAATAGGACAGTTTTTTCGAGACATGCCACATTTCTCCCAAATATATCACATCTTCCCCAAGAAATACCAGGGTTCCCCCTTCAAATAGGACCTTTTCTCCCACAAATACCTCTTTTATCCCCAAAACAGGACACTTTCTTCCAGACATGCCACATTTCTCCCAAATATATCACAACTCCTCCAAGAAATACCAGGTTTAACCCTTCAATTAGGACCTTTTCTCCATGAAATACCTGTTTTATCCCCAAATAGGACATTTTCTTCCAGACATGCCACATTTCTCCCAAATAGATCACATCTTCTCCAAGAAATACCAGCTTTCCCCCTTCAAATAGGACCTTTTCTCCCACAAATACCTGTTTTATCCCCCAAAAAGGACAGTTTCTGCCAGACATGCCACATTTCTCCCAAATATATCACATCTTCTCCAAGAAATACCAGCTTTCCCCCTTCAAATAGGACCTTTTCACCCACAAATACCTCTTTATCCCTCAAATAGGACAGTTTCTTCCAGACATGCCACATTTCTCCCAAATATATCACATCTTCTCCAAGAAATACCTGCATTCCCCCTTCAAATAGGACCTTTTCCCCCACGAATACCAGCCTTCTCCCCCAAATAGGACAGTTTCTTCCTTACATGCCAGATTTCTCCCAAACATATCACATCTTCTCCAAGAAATACCAGGGTTCCCCCTTCAAATAGGACCTTTTCACCCACAAAAAATTCTTCTATCCCCAAAATAGGACAGTTTCTTCCAGAAATGCCACATTTCTCCCAAATATATCACATCTTCTCCAAGAAATACCAGCTTTCCCCCTTCAAATAGGACCTTTTCACCCACAAATACCTCTTTATCCCTCAAATAGGACAGTTTCTTCCAGACATGCCACATTTCTCCCAAATAGATCACATCTTCTCCAAGAAATACCTGCTTTCCCCCTTCAAATAGGACCTTTTCTCCCGCAAATACCAGCCTTCTCCCCCCAAATAGGACAGTTTCTTCCAGAAATGCCACATTTCTCCCAAATAGATCACATCTTCTCCAAGAAATACCACGTTTCCCCCTTCAGATAGGACTTTTTCACCCACACATACCTCTTTTATCCCCAAAAGAGGACAGTTTCTTCCAGACATGCCACATTTCTCCCAAATATATCACACCTTCTCCAAGAAATACCAGCTTTCCCCCTTGAAATAGGACCTTTTCACCCACAAATACCTCTCTTATCCCCAAAAGAGGACAGTTTTTTCCAGAAAGGCCACATTTCTCTCAAATAGATTACATCTTCTCCAAGAAATACCAGCTTTCCCCCTTCAAATAGGACCTTTTCAACCACAAATACCTGTTTTATCCCCAAAAGAGGACAGTTTCTTCCAGAAAGGCCACATTTCCCCCAAATATATCACATCTTCTCCTAGAAATACCAGGGTTCCCCCTTCAAATAGGACCTTTTCACCCACAAATACCTCTTTTATCCCCAAAAGAGGACAGTTTCTGCCAGAAAGGCCACATTTCTCCCAAACATATCACATCTTCTCCAAGAAATACCAGCTTTCCCCCTTCAAATAGGACCTTTTCACCCACAAAAAATTCTTCTATCCCCAAAATAGGACAGTTTCTTCCAGAAATGCCACATTTCTCCCAAATATATCACATCTTCTCCAAGAAATACCAGCATTCCCCCTTCAAATAGGACCTTTTCACCCACAAATACCTGTTTTATCCCCAAAAGAGGACAGTTTCTTCCAGAAATGCCACATTTCTCCCAAACATATCACATCTCCTCCAAGAAATACCAGGATTCCTCCTGAAATAGGACCTTTTGTCCCACAAGTACCAGCCTTCTCCCCCAAAAGAGTACAGTTTCTTCCAGAAAGGCCACATTTCTCCCAAACATATCACTTCTTCTCCAAGAAATACCAGGTTTCCCCCTTCAAATAGGACCTTTTCACCCACAAATACCTCTTTTATCCCCAAAAGAGGACAGTTTCTTCCAGACATGCCACATTTCTCCCAAATATATCACATCTTCTCCAAGAAATACCTGCTTTCCCCCTTCAAATAGGACCTTTTCACCCACTAATAGCAGGCTTCTCCCCCAAATAGGACAGTTTCTTCCAGAAATGCCAAATTTCTCCCAAATATATCACATCTTCTCCAAGAAATACCAGGTTTTCCCCTTGAATTAGGACCTTTTCACCCACAAATACCTCTTTTATCCCCAAAAGAGGACAGTTTCTTCCAGAAAGGCCACATTTCTCCTAAATAGATCTCATCTTCTCCATGAAATACCAGCTTTCCCCCTTCAAATAGGACCTTTTCTCCCACAAATACCTGTTTTATCCCCCAAATAGGACAGTTTCTGCCAGACATGCCACATTTCTCCAAAATATATCACATCTTCTCCAAGAAATACCAGCTTTCCCCCTTCAAATAGGACCTTTTCACCCACAAATACCTGTTTTATCCCCAATATAGGACAGTTTCTTCCAGACATGCCACATTTCTCCCAAATATATCACATCTTCTCCAAGAAGTACCTGCATTCCCCCTTCAAATAGGACCTTTTCAACCACAAATACCAGCCTTCTCCCCCCAAATAGGACAGTTTCTTCCAGACATGCCACATTTCTCCCAAACATATCACATCTTCTCCAAGAAATACCACGTTTCCCCCTTCAAATAGGACCTTTTCACCCACAAATACCTGTTTTATCCCCAGAAGAGGACATTTTCTTCCAGAAATGCCACATTTCTCCCAAATATATCACATCTTCTCCAAGAAATACCAGATTTCCCCCTTCAAATAGGACCTTTTCACCCACTATTAGCAGCCTTCTCCCCCAAATAGGACAGTTTCATCCAGAAATGCCACATTTCTCCCAAATATATCACATATTCTCCAAGAAATACCAGGATTCCCCCTTCAAATAGGACCTTTTCACCCACAAATACCTCTTGTATCCCCAAAATAGGACAGTTTCTTCCAGAAAGGCCACATTTCTCCCAAACATATCACATCTTCTCCAAGAAATACCAGCTTTCCCCCTTCAAATAGGACCTTTTCCCCCAAAAAAACTCTTTTATCCCCATAAGAGGACAGTTTCTGCCAGAAATGCCACATTTCTCCCAAATATATCACATCTTCTCCAAGAAATACCAGGTTTCCCCCTTCAAAAGGACCTTTTCACCCGCAAATACATGTTTTGTCCCCAAAAGAGGACAGTTTCTTCCAGAAAGGCCAGTTTTCTCCCAAATATATCACATCTTCTCCAAGAAATACCAGTTTTCCCTCTTGAAATAGGACCTTTTCACCCACAAATACCTCTTTTATCCCCAAAAGAGGACAGTTTCTTCCAGAAATGCCACATTTCTCCCAAATATATCACATCTCCAAGAAATACCAGGTTTCCTCCTGAAATAGGACCTTGTCTCCCACAGATTCCTGTTTTATCCCTTTGTTCCGAGCGACTTTTCGTTTTGGAGTGTTTTTCGGTTGCTACACTTCAGTATTCTGTGACGAATAAAATAGAAGAGAAAAGCCCCACTAATAAGGCAGCTAGAAGTTCGAGGAGCGACACACGTTGTGCTTTCGGGGAGGACGTTGCAGAAAGTCGAGAGTTGTGGCTTCTTTCCTGCGGAGAAAAAACCCCCTGTTTTCAGGCAATGCAGGACGCTGAATTCGCTCCTTCTCGGCATTTCAATACCGCTCCTTCGCTCTCGTGGCTCGAAAGCGGCACTCGCGCTGAACCGCTCCGGAGAGTCTGCAGTTGCTGTCCGGTCCATCGCGGTTCTGCCCGAGTGCCGCTTGCAGCCTTCAGCAGCGCTCTCGTTTCTCTCGGATGCCGGGAAAGAGCGACTTCAGCCGGATGCTTTGCTCCGACGAGTGAGCGGCTTCTTCTGCGCACATCGCAATGGAGCGCTTTTGACTTCTCCATGTGTCCATGCAGAATGCACTACGCTTCTCTCTCATTCTTATCCCTTCCTTCCGAGCGACATTTCGTTTTGGAGTGTTTATCCGATGCTACACTTCAGCATTCTGTGACGAATAGAGTAGAAGAGAAAAGCCCCACTAATAAGGCAGCTAGAAGTTCGAGGAGCAACGCACGTAGTGCTTTCGGGGAGGACGTTCCAGAAAGTCGAGAGTTGTGGCTTCTTTCCTGCGGAGAAAAAAACCCCTGTTTTCAGGCAATGCAGTAGGCTGAATTCGCATCTTCTCGGCATAGGAATGCCGCTCCTCTTCTCGTGGCTCGAAAGAGTCATTTGCGCTGAACCACACCGGACAGTCTGCAGTTGCAGACTACTGAATAGCCTGAAAACAGGGGGTTTTTTCTCCGCAGGAAAGAAGCCACAACTCTCGACTTTCTGGAACGTCCTCCCCGAAAGCACTACGTGTGTGGCTTCTGGAGCTTCTAGCTGCCTTATTAGTGTGGCTTTTCTCTTCTACTCTATTCGTCACAGAATGCTGAAGTGTAGCATCGGATAAACACTCCAAAACGAAATGTCGCTCGGAAAAAGGGATAAGAATGAGAGAGAAGCGTAGTGCATTCTGCATGGACACATGGAGAAGTCAGAAGCTCTCCATTGCGATGTGCGCAGAAGAAGCCGCTCACTCGTCGGAGCAAAGCATCCGGCTGAAGTCGCTCTTTCCCGGCATCCGAGAGAAACGAGAGCGCTGCTGAAGGCTGCAAGCGGCACTCGGGCAGAACCGCGATGGACCGGACAGCAACTGCAGACTCTCCGGAGCGGTTCAGAGCGAGTGCCGCTTTCGAGCCACGAGAGCGAAGGAGCGGTATTCCTATGCCGAGAAGATGCGAATTCAGCCTACTGCATTGCCTGAAAACAGGGGTTTTTTTCTCCGCAGGAAACAAGCCACAACTCTCGACTTTCTGGAACGTCCTCCCCGAAGGCACTACGTGCGTTGCTCCTCGAACTTCTAGCTGCCTTATTAGTGGGGCTTTTCTCTTCTACTCTATTCGTCACAGAATGCTGAAGTGTAGCATCGGATAAACACTCCAAAACGAAATGTCGCTCGGAAGGAAGGGATAAGAATGAGAGAGAAGCGTAGTGCATTCTGCATGGACACATGGAGAAGTCAAAAGCGCTCCATTGCGATGTGCGCAGAAGAAGCCGCTCACTCGTCGGAGCAAAGCATCCGGCTGAAGTCGCTCTTTCCCGGCATCCGAGAGAAACGAGAGCGCTGCTGAAGGCTGCAAGCGGCACTCGGGCAGAACCGCGATGGACCGGACAGCAACTGCAGACTCTCCGGAGCGGTTCAGCGCGAGTGCCGCTTTCGAGCCACGAGAGCGAAGGAGCGGTATTGAAATGCCGAGAAGGAGCGAATTCAGCGTCCTGCATTGCCTGAAAACAGGGGGTTTTTTCTCCGCAGGAAAGAAGCCACAACTCTCGACTTTCTGCAACGTCCTCCCCGAAAGCACAACGTGTGTCGCTCCTCGAACTTCTAGCTGCCTTATTAGTGGGGCTTTTCTCTTCTATTTTATTCGTCACAGAATACTGAAGTGTAGCAACCGAAAAACACTCCAAAACGAAAAGTCGCTCGGAACAAAGGGATAAAACAGGAATCTGTGGGAGACAAGGTCCTATTTCAGGAGGAAACCTGGTATTTCTTGGAGATGTGATATATTTGGGAGAAATGTGGCATGTCTGGAAGAAAATGTCCTCTTTGGGGATAAAACAGGTATTTGTGGGTGAAAAGGTCCTTTTGAAGGGGGAAACCTGGTATTTCTTGGAGAAGATGTGATATATTTGGGAGAAATGTGGCATTTCTGGAAGAAACTGTCCTCATTTGGGGGGAGAAGGCTGGTATTTGTGGGTGAAAATGTACTATTTCAGGAGGAATCCTGGTATTTCTTGGAGAAGATGTGATCTATTTGGGAGAAATGTGGCCTTTCCGGAAGAAACTGTCCTCTTTTGGGGATAAAAGAGGTATTTGTGGGTGAAAAGGTCCTATTTGAAGGGGGAAAGCTGGTATTTCTTGAAGAAGATGTGATCTATTTGGGAGAAATGTGGCATGTCTGGAAGAAAATGTCCTGTTTTGGGGATAAAACAGGTATTTGTGGGAGAAAAGGTCCTATTTGAAGAGGGAACCGTGGTATTTCTTGGAGAAGATGTGATCTATTTGGGAGAAATGTGGCATGTCTGGAAGAAACTGTCCTCTTTTGGGGATAAAACAGGTATTTGTGGGTGAAAAGGTCCTATTTGAAGGGGGTATCCAGGTATTTCTTGGAGAAGATGTGATATGTTTGGGTGAAATGTGGCCTGTCTGGAAGAAACTGTTCTATTTTGGGGATGAAAGAGGTATTTGTAGGTGAAAAGGTCCTATTTGAAGGGGGAAAGCTGGTATTTCTTGAAGAAGATGTGATATATTTGGGAGAAATCTGGAATTTCTGGAAAAATATGTCCAATTTGAGGGATAAAACAGGTATTTGTGGTTGAAAAGGTCCTATTTGAAGGGGGAAACGTGGTATTTCTTGGAGAAGATGTGATATATTTGGGAGAAATGTGGCATGTCTGAAGAAAATGTCCTATTTTTGGGATAAAAGAGGTATTTGTGGGTGAAAAGGTCCTATTTGAAGGGGGAATTCTGGTGTTTCTTGGAGAAGATGTGGTATATTTGGGAGAAATGTGGCATTTCTGGAAGAAAATGTCCTCTTTTGGGGATAAAAGAGGTATTAGTGGTTGAAAAGGTCCTATTTGAAGGGGGAAAGCTGGTATTTCTTGGAGAAGATGTGATCTATTTGGGAGAAATGTGGCATTTCTGGAAGAAACGGTCCTCTTTTGGGGATAAAAGAGGTATTTGTGGGTGAAAAGGTCCTATTTGAAGGGGGAACCCTGGTATTTCTTTGAGAAGACGTGATATATTTGGGAGAAATGTGGCATGTCTGGAAGAAACTGTCCTCTTTTGGGGATAAAAGAGGTATTTGTGGGTGAAAAGGTCCTATTTCGAGGGGGAAACGTGGTATTTCTTGGAGAAGATGTGATGTATTTGGGAGAAATCTGGCATTTCTGGAAGAAACTGTCCTCTTTTGGGGATAAAAGAGGTATTTGTGGGTGAAAAGGTCCTATTTGAAGGGGGAAACGTGGCATTTCTTGGAGAAGATGTGATATATTTGGGAGAAATGTGGCATGTCTGGAAGAAACTGTCCTCTTTTGGGGATAAAAGAGGTATTTGTGGGTGAAAAGGTCCTATTTGAAGGGGGAAAGCTGGTATTTCTTGAAGGAGATGTGATATATTTGGGAGAAATGTGGCATGTCTGGAAGAATATGTCCAATTTGAGGGATAAAACAGGTATTTGTTGGTGAAAAGGTCCTATTTGAAGGGGGAAACGTGGTATTTCTTGGAGAAGATGTGATATATTTGGGAGAAATGTGGCATTTCTGGAAGAAACTGTTCTCTTTTGGTTTTAAATAGGTATTTGTGGGTGAAAAGGTCCTATTTGAAGGGGGAAACCTGGTATTTCTTGGAGAAGATGTGATCTATTTGGGAGAAATGTGGCATGTCTGGAAGAAACTGTCCTCTTTTGGGGATAAAAGAGGTATTTGTGGGTGAAAAGGTCCTATTTGAAGGGGGAACCCTGGTATTTCTTGAGAAGATGTCATATATTTGGGAGAAATGTGGCATGTCTGCAAGAAGCTGTCCTATTTTGGGGATCAAACAGGTATTTGTGGGTGAAAAGGTCCTATTTGAAGGGGGAAACCTGGTATTTCTTGGAGAAGATGTGATCTATTTGGGAGAAATGTGGCATGTCTGGAAGAAAATGTCCAATTTGGGGGGAGAAGGCTGGTAGTTTTCGGTGAGAAGGTCCTATTTCAGGAGGAATCCTGGTATTTCTTGGAGAAGATGTGATCTATTTGGGAGAAATGTGGCATTTCTGGAAGAAACTGTCCTCTTTTGGGGATAAAAGAGGTATTTGTGGGAGAAAAGGTCCTATTTGAAGGGGGAAAGCTGGTATTTCTTGGAGAAGATGTGATATATTTGGGAGAAATGTGGCATTTCTGGAAGAAACTGTCCTCTTTTGGGGATAAAACAGGTATTTGTGGGTGAAAAGGTCCTATTTGAAGGGGGAAAGCTGGTATTTCTTGGAGAAGATGTGATCTATTTGGGAGAAATGTGGCCTTTCTGGAAGAAACTGTCCTCTTTTGGGGATAAAAGAGGTATTTGTGGGTGAAAAGGTCCTTTTTGAAAGGGGAAAACTGGTATTTCTTGGAGAAGATGTGATATATTTGGGAGAAATGAGGCATGTCTGGAAGAAAATGTCCAATTTGTGGGAAGAAGGCTGGTATTTGTGGGTGAGAAGGTTCTATTTCAGGAGGAATCCTGGCATTTCTTGGAGAAGATGTGATATATTTGGGAGAAATGTGGCATTTCTGGCAGAAACTGTCCTCTTTTGGGGATAAAACAGGTATTTGTGGGTGAAAAGGTCCTATTTGAAGGGGGAAAGCTGGTATTTCTTGGAGAAGATGTGATATATTTGGGAGAAATGTGGCATTTCTGGAAGAAACTGTCCTCTTTTGGGGATAAAAGAGGTATTTGTGGGTGAAAAGGTCCTATTTGAAGGGGGAACCCTGGTATTTCTTGGAGAAGATGTGATATATTTGGGAGAAATGTGGCATGTCTGGTAGAAACTGTCCTCTTTTGGGGATAAAAGAGGTATTTGTGGGTGAAAAGGTCCTATTTGAAGGGGGAAAGCAGTTATTTCATTGAGAAGATGTGATCTATTTGGGAGAAATGTGGCATTTCTGGAAGAAAATGTCCTATTTGGGGGGAGAAGGCTGGTAGTTTTCGGTGAGAAGGTCCTATTTCAGGAGGAATCCTGGTATTTCTTGGAGAAGATGTGATATATTTGGGAGAAATGTGGCCTTTCTGGAAGAAACTGTCCTCTTTTTGGGGATAAAAGAGGTATTAGTGGTTGAAAAGGTCCTATTTGAAGGGGGAAAGCTGGTATTTCTTGGAGAAGATGTGATATATTTGGGAGAAATGTGGCATGTCTGGAAGAAACTGTCCTATTTTGGGGATAAAACAGGTATTTCATGGAGAATAGGTCCTATTTGAAGGGGGAAAGCTGGTATTTCTTGGAGAAGATGTGATCTATTTGGGAGAAATGTGGCATTTCTGGAAGAATCTGTCGTATTTTGGGGATAAAACAGGTATTTGTGGTTGAAAATTTCCTATTTGAAGGGGGAAACGTGGTATTTCTTGGAGAAGATGTGATATATTTGGGAGAAATGTGGCATGTCTGGAAGAAACTGTCCTCTTTTGGGGATAAAAGAGGTATTTGTGGGTGAAAAGGTCCTATTTGAAGGGGGAAAGCTGGTATTTCTTGGAGAAGATGTGATCTATTTGGGAGAAATGTGGCATTTCTGGAAGAAACTGTCCATTTTGTGGGGAGAAGGCTGGTAGTTGCGGGTGAGAAGGTCCTATTTCAGGAGGAATCCTGGTATTTCTTGGAGAAGATGTGATATATTTGGGAGAAATGTGGCCTTTCTGGAAGAAACTGTCCTCTTTTGGGGATAAAAGAGGTATTTGTGGGTGAAAAGGTCCTATTTGAAGGGGGAAAGCTGGTATTTCTTGGAGAAGATGTGATATGCTTGGGAGAAATGTGGCATTTCTGGAAGAAACTGTCCTCTTTTGGGGATAAAAGAGGTATTTGTGGGTGAAAAGGTCCTATTTGAAGGGGGAACCCTGGTATTTCTTGGTGAAGATGTGATATATTTGGGAGAAATGTGGCATGTCTGGAAGAAAATGTCCTATTTGGGGGGAGTAGGCTGGTAGTTGTGGGAGAAAAGGTCCTATTTCAGGAGGAATCCTGGTATTTCTTGGAGGAGATGTGATATGTTAGGGAGAAATGTGGCCTTTCTGGAAGAAACTGTCCTATTTCGGGGATAAAAGAGGTATTTTTGGGTGAAAAGGTCCTATTTGAAGGGGGAAAGCTGGTATTTCTTGGAGAAGATGTGATCTATTTGGGAGAAATGTGGCATTTCTGGAAGAAAATGTCCTGTTTTGGGGATCAAACAGGTATTTGTGGGAGAAAAGCTCCTATTTGAAGGGGGAAACCTGGTATTTCTAGGAGAAGATGTGATGTATATGGGAGAAATGTGGCATTTCCGGAAGAAACTGTCCTCTATTGGGGATAAAAGAGGTATTTGTGGGAGAAAAGGTCCTATTTGAAGGGGGAAACCTGGTATTTCTTGGAGAAGATGTGGTATATTTGGGAGAAATGTGGCCTTTCTGGAAGAAACTGTCCTCTTTTGGGGATAAAAGAGGTATTTGTGGGTGAAGAGGTCGTATTTGAAGGGGGAAAGCTGGTATTTCTTGGAGAAGATGTGATATATTTGGGAGAAATGTGGCATGTCTGGAAGAAACTGTCCTCTTTTGGGGATAAAACAGGTATTTGTGGGTGAAAAGGTCCTATTTGAAGGGGGAAACGTGGTATTTCTTGGAGAAGATGTGATATATTTGGGAGAAATGTGGCATTTCTGGAAGAAAATGTCCAATTTGGGGGGAGAAGGCTGGTAGTTTTCGGTGAGAAGGTCCTATTTCAGGAGGAATCCTGGTATTTCTTGGAGAAGTTGTGATATATTTGGGAGAAATGTGGCCTTTCTGGAAGAAAATATCCAATTTGGGGGGAGAAGGCTGGTAGTTTTGGGTGAGAAGGTCCTTTTTCAGGAGGAATCCTGGTATTTCTTGGAGAAGATGTGATATATTCGGGAGAAATGTGGCATTTCTGGAAGAAACTGTCCTCTTTTGGGGATAAAACAGGTATTTCATGGAGAAAAGGTCCTAATTGAAGGGGGAAACCTGGTATTTCTTGGAGGAGTTGTGATATATATGGGAGAAATGTGGCATTTCTGGAAGAAACTGTCCTCTTTTGGGGATAAAAGAGGTATTTGTGGGAGAAAAGGTCCTATTTGAAGGGGGAACCCTGGTATTTCTTGGAGAAGATGTGATATATTTGGGAGAAATGTGGCATTTCTGGAAGAAACTGTCCTATTTGGGGGGAGAATCCTGCTATTAGTGGGTGAAAAGGACCTATTTGAAGGGGGAAAGCTGGTATTCCTTGGAGAAGAGGTGATATATTTGGTAGAAATGTGCCATTTCTGGAAGAAACTGTCCTCTTTTGTGGATATAACAGGTATTTGTTGGTGAAAAGGTCCTATTTGAAGGGGGAAAGCTGGTATTTCTTGGAGAAGATGTGACATGTTTGGGAGAAATGTGGCATTTCTGGAAGAAACTGTCCTATTTGGGGGGAGAAGGCTGGTATTTGTGGGTGAAAACTTTGTATTTGAAGGGGGAAACCTGTTATTTCTTGGAGAAGATGTGATCTATTTGGGAGAAATGTGGCATGTCTGGAAGAAACTGACCTATTTGAGGGATAAAGAGGTATTTGTGGGTGAAAAGGTCCTATTTGAAGGGGGAAAACTGGTATTTCTTGGAGAAGATGTGATATATTTGGGAGAAATGTGGCATTTCTGGAAGAAACTGTCCTCTTTTGGGGATAAAAGAGGTATTTGTGGGTGAAAAGGTCCTATTTGAAGGGGGAAAGCTGGTATTTCTTGGAGAAGATGTGATATGTTTGGGATAAATGTGGCCTTTCTGGCAGAAACTGTCCTCTTTTGGGGATAAAAGTGGTATTTGTGGGTGAAAAGGTCCTATTTGAAGGGGGGAACCTGGTATTTCTTGGAGAAGATGTGATATATTTGGGAGAAATGTGGCCTTTCTGGAAGAAACTGTCCAATTTGGGGGGAGAAGGCTGGTATTTGAGGGAGATAAGGTCCTCTTTCAGGAGGAATCCTGGTATTTCTTGGAGAAGATGTGATATATTTGGGAGAAATGTGGCATGTCTGGAAGAAACTGTCCTATTTTGGGGATACAAGAGGTATTTGTGGGTGAAAAGGTCGTATTTGAAGGGGGAAACGTGGTATTTCTTGGAGAAGATGTGATATGTTTGGGAGAAATCAGGCATTTCTGGAAGAAACTGACCTCTTTTGGGGATCAAAGAGGTATTTGTGGGTGAAAAGGTCCTATTTGAAGGGGGAAACCTGGTATTTCTTGGAGAAGATGTGATATGTTTGGGAGAAATGTGGCATTTCTGGAAGAAAATGTCCTATTTTGGGGATAAAAGTGGTATTTGATTGTGAAAAGTTCCTATTTGAAGGGGGAAACCTGGTATTTCTTGGAGAGGATGTGATCTATTTGGGAGAAATGTGGCATTTCTGGAAGAAACTGTCCTCTTTTGGGGATAAAAGAGGTATTTGTGGGTGAAAAGGTCCTATTTGAAGGGGGAAACGTGGCATTTCTTGGAGAAGATGTGATATATTTGGGAGAAATGTGGCATGTCTGGAAGAAACTGTCCTCTTTTGGGGATAAAAGAGGTATTTGTGGGTGAAAAGGTCCTATTTGAAGGGGGAAAGCTGGTATTTCTTGGAGAAGATGTGATATATTTGGGAGAAATCTGGCATGTCTGGAAGAATATGTCCAATTTGAGGCATAAAACAGGTATTTGTTGGTGAAAAGGTCCTATTTGAAGGGGGAAACGTGGTATTTCTTGGAGAAGATGTGATATATTTGGGAGAAATGTGGCATGTCTGGAAGAAACTGTCCTCTTTTGGTATTAAATAGGTATTTGTGGGTGAAAAGGTCCTATTTGAAGGGGGAAACCTGGTATTTCTTGGAGAAGATGTGATCTATTTGGGAGAAATGTGGCATGTCTGGAAGAAACTGTCCTCTTTTGGGGATAAAAGAGGTATTTGTGGGTGAAAAGGTCCTATTTGAAGGGGGAACCCTGGTATTTCTTGAGAAGATGTCATATATTTGGGAGAAATGTGGCATGTCTGCAAGA
This sequence comes from Lophura swinhoii, assembly GCA_030408155.1. Lineage (NCBI taxonomy): Eukaryota > Metazoa > Chordata > Aves > Galliformes > Phasianidae > Lophura > Lophura swinhoii. Next base: position 2,201,559 of record CM059467.1, on the reverse strand, counting down.
AGCTGTCCTATTTTGGGGATCAAACAGGTATTTGTGGGTGAAAAGGTCCTATTTGAAGGGGGAAAGCTGGTATTTCTTGGAGAAGATGTGATCTATTTGGGAGAAATGTGGCATGTCTGGAAGAAAATGTCCAATTTGGGGGGAGAAGACTGGTAGTTTTCGGTGAGAAGGTCCTATTTCAGGAGGAATCCTGGTATTTCTTGGAGAAGATGTGATATATTTGGGAGAAATGTGGCATTTCCGGAAGAAAATGTCCAATTTGGGGGGAGAAGGCTGGTAGTTTTCGGTGAGAAGGTCCTATTTCAGGAGGAATCCTGGCATTTCTTGGAGAAGATGTAATATATTTGGGAGAAATGTGGCCTTTCCGGTAGAAACTGTCCTCTTTTGGGGATAAAACAGGTATTTGTGGTTGAAAAGGTCCTATTTGAAGGGGGAAACCTGTTATGTCTTGGAGAAGATGTGATATATTTGGGAGAAATGTGGCATTTCTGGAAGAAACTGTCCTCTTTTGGGGATAAAACAGGTATTTGTGGGTGAAAAGGTCCTATTTGAAGGGGGAAAGCTGGTATTTCTTGGAGAAGATGTGATCTACTTGGGAGAAATGTGGCATTTCTGGAAGAAACTGTCCTCTTTTGGGGATAAAAGAGGTATTTGTGGGTGAAAAGGTCCTTTTTGAAGGGGGAAAGCTGGTATTTCTTGGAGAATATGTGATATATTTGGGAGAAATGAGGCATGTCTGGAAGAAAATGTCCAATTTGTGGGAAGAAGGCTGGTATTTGTGGGTGAGAAGGTTCTATTTCAGGAGGAATCCTGGCATTTCTTGGAGAAGATGTGATATATTTGGGAGAAATGTGGCATTTCTGGAAGAAACTGTCCTCTTTTGGGGATAAAAGAGGTATTTGTGGGTGAAAAGGTCCTATTTGAAGGGGGAAAGCTGGTATTTCTTGGAGAAGATGTGATATATTTGGGAGAAATGTGGCATTTCTGGAAGAAACTGTCCTCTTTTGGGGATAAAAGAGGTATTTGTGGGTGAAAAGGTCCTATTTGAAGGGGGAACCCTGGTATTTCTTGGAGAAGATGTGATATATTTGGGAGAAATGTGGCATGTCTGGTAGAAACTGTCCTCTTTTGGGGATAAAAGAGGTATTTGTGGGTGAAAAGGTCCTATTTGAAGGGGGAAAGCTGTTATTTCATTGAGAAGATGTGATCTATTTGGGAGAAATGTGGCATTTCTGGAAGAAAATGTCCTATTTGGGGGGAGAAGGCTGGTAGTTTTCGGTGAGAAGGTCCTATTTCAGGAGGAATCCTGGTATTTCTTGGAGAAGATGTGATATATTTGGGAGAAATGTGGCCCTTCTGGAAGAAACTGTCCTCTTTTTGGGGATAAAAGAGGTATTAGTGGTTGAAAAGGTCCTATTTGAAGGGGGAAAGCTGGTATTTCTTGGAGAAGATGTGATATATTTGGGAGAAATGTGGCATTTCTGGAAGAAACTGTCCCCTTTTGGGGATAAAACAGGTATTTCATGGAGAAAAGGTCCTATTTGAAGGGGGGAAGCTGGTATATCTTGGAGAAGATGTGATCTATTTGGGAGAAATGTGGCATTTCTGGAAGAATCTGTCGTATTTTGGGGATAAAACAGGTATTTGTGTTTGAAAATTTCCTATTTGAAGGGGGAAACGTGGTATTTCTTGGAGAAGATGTGATATATTTGGGAGAAATGTGGCATGTCTGGAAGAAACTGTCCTCTTTTGGGGATAAAAGAGGTATTTGTGGGTGAAAAGGTCCTAGTTGAAGGGGGAAAGCTGGTATTTCTTGGAGAAGATGTGATATATTTGGGAGAAATGTGGCATTTCTGGAAGAAACTGTCCATTTTGTGGGGAGAAGGCTGGTAGTTGCGGGTGAGAAGGTCCTATTTCAGGAGGAATCCTGGTATTTCTTGGAGAAGATGTGATATATTTGGGAGAAATGTGGCATGTCTGGAAGAAACTGTCCTCTTTTGGGGATAAAAGAGGTATTTGTGGGTGAAAAGGTCCTATTTGAAGGGGGAAAGCTGGTATTTCTTGGAGAAGATGTGATATGCTTGGGAGAAATGTGGCATTTCTGGAAGAAACTGTCCTCTTTTGGGGATAAAAGAGGTATTTGTGGGTGAAAAGGTCCTATTTGAAGGGGGAACCCTGGTATTTCTTGGTGAAGATGTGATATATTTGGGAGAAATGTGGCATGTCTGGAAGAAAATGTCCTATTTGGGGGGAGTAGGCTGGTAGTTGTGGGAGAAAAGGTCCTATTTCAGGAGGAATCCTGGTATTTCTTGGAGGAGATGTGATATGTTAGGGAGAAATGTGGCCTTTCTGGAAGAAACTGTTCTATTTCGGGGATAAAAGAGGTATTTTTGGGTGAAAAGGTGCTATTTGAAGGGGGAAAGCTGGTATTTCTTGGAGAAGATGTGATCTATTTGGGAGAAATGTGGCATTTCTGGAAGAAAATGTCCTGTTTTGGGGATCAAACAGGTATTTGTGGGAGAAAAGGTCCTATTTGAAGGGGGAAACCTGGTATTTCTAGGAGAAGATGTGATGTATATGGGAGAAATGTGGCATTTCCGGAAGAAACTGTCCTCTTTTGGGGATAAAAGAGGTATTTGTGGGAGAAAAGGTCCTATTTGAAGGGGGAAACCTGGTATTTCTTGGAGAAGATGTGGTATATTTGGGAGAAATGTGGCCTTTCTGGAAGAAACTATCCTCTTTTGGGGATAAAAGAGGTATTTGTGGGTGAAGAGGTCGTATTTGAAGGGGGAAAGCTGGTATTTCTTGGAGAAGATGTGATATATTTGGGAGAAATGTGGCATGTCTGGAAGAAACTGTCCTCTTTTGGGGATAAAAGAGGTATTTGTGGGTGAAAAGGTCCTATTTGAAGGGGGAAACGTGGTATTTCTTGGAGAAGATGTGATATATTTGGGAGAAATGTGGCATTTCTGGAAGAAAATGTCCAATTTGGGGGGAGAAGGCTGGTAGTTTTCGGTGAGAAGGTCCTATTTCAGGAGGAATCCTGGTATTTCTTGGAGAAGTTGTGATATATTTGGGAGAAATGTGGCCTTTCTGGAAGAAAATATCCAATTTGGGGGGAGAAGGCTGGTAGTTTTGGGTGAGAAGGTCCTCTTTCAGGAGGAATCCTGGTATTTCTTGGAGAAGATGTGATATATTCGGGAGAAATGTGGCATTTCTGGAAGAAACTGTCCTCTTTTGGGGATAAAACAGGTATTTCATGGAGAAAAGGTCCTAATTGAAGGGGGAAACCTGGTATTTCTTGGAGGAGTTGTGATATATATGGGAGAAATGTGGCATTTCTGGAAGAAACTGTCCTCTTTTGGGGATAAAAGAGGTATTTGTGGGAGAAAAGGTCCTATTTGAAGGGGGAACCCTGGTATTTCTTGGAGAAGATGTGATATATTTGGGAGAAATGTGGCATTTCTGGAAGAAACTGTCCTATTTGGGGGGAGAATCCTGCTATTAGTGGGTGAAAAGGACCTATTTGAAGGGGGAAAGCTGGTATTCCTTGGAGAAGAGGTGATATATTTGGTAGAAATGTGCCATTTCTGGAAGAAACTGTCCTCTTTTGTGGATATAACAGGTATTTGTTGGTGAAAAGGTCCTATTTGAAGGGGGAAAGCTGGTATTTCTTGGAGAAGATGTGACATGTTTGGGAGAAATGTGGCATTTCTGGAAGAAACTGTCCTATTTGGGGGGAGAAGGCTGGTATTTGTGGGTGAAAACGTTGTATTTGAAGGGGGAAACCTGTTATTTCTTGGAGAAGATGTGATATATTTGGGAGAAATGTGGCATGTCTGGAAGAAAATGTCCTCTTTTGGGGATAAAACAGGTATTTGTGGGTGAAAAGGTCCTATTTGAAGGGGGAAACGTGGTATTTCTTGGAGAAGATGTGATATATTTGGGAGAAATGTGGCATTTCTGGAAGAAAATGTCCAATTTGGGGGGAGAAGGCTGGTAGTTTTCGGTGAGAAGGTCCTATTTCAGGAGGAATCCTGGTATTTCTTGGAGAAGTTGTGATATATTTGGGAGAAATGTGGCCTTTCTGGAAGAAAATATCCAATTTGGGGGGAGAAGGCTGGTAGTTTTGGGTGAGAAGGTCCTCTTTCAGGAGGAATCCTGGTATTTCTTGGAGAAGATGTGATATATTCGAGAGAAATGTGGCATTTCTGGAAGAAACTGTCCTCTTTTGGGGATAAAACAGGTATTTCATGGAGAAAAGGTCCTAATTGAAGGGGAAACCTGGTATTTCTTGGAGGAGTTGTGATATTTATGGGAGAAATGTGGCATTTCTGGAAGAAACTGTCCTCTTTTGGGGATAAAAGAGGTATTTGTGGGAGAAAAGGTCCTATTTGAAGGGGGAACCCTGGTATTTCTTGGAGAAGATGTGATATATTTGGGAGAAATGTGGCATTTCTGGAAGAAACTGTCCTATTTGGGGGGAGAATCCTGCTATTAGTGGGTGAAAAGGACCTATTTGAAGGGGGAAAGCTGGTATTCCTTGGAGAAGAGGTGATATATTTGGTAGAAATGTGCCATTTCTGGAAGAAACTGTCCTCTTTTGTGGATATAACAGGTATTTGTTGGTGAAAAGGTCCTATTTGAA
>CM059467.1:2082896-2196811 GCA_030408155.1 Lophura swinhoii | reverse complement strand
AAGAAACTGTCCTATTTGGGATATAAAACAGGTATTTGTGGGAGAAAAGGTCCTATTTGAAGGGGGAAAGCTGGTATTTCTTGGAGAAGATGTGATATATTTTGGAGAAAAGTGGCATTTCTGGAAGAAACTGTACTCCTTTGGGGATAAAAGAGGTATTTGTGGGAGAAAAGGTGTTATTACAAGGGGGAAACCTGTTATTTCTTGGAGAAGATGTGATATATTTGGGAGAAATGTGGCATGTCTGGAAAAAACTGTCCTCTTTTGGGGATAAAAGAGGTATTTGTGGGTGAAAATGTTCTATTTGAAGGGGAAAAGCAGGTATTTCTTGGAGAAGATGTGATCTATTTGGGAGAAATCTGGCATTCCTGGAATTCCCCTTCAAATAGGACCTTTTCAACCACTAATACCTCTTTTATCCCCAAAAGAGGACAGTTTCTTCCAGACATGCCACATTTCTCCCAAATGTATCACATCTTCTCCAAGAAATGCCAGGATTCCTCCTGAAATAGGACCTTCTCACCCAATACTACCAGCCTTCTCCCCCCAAATAGGACAGTTTCTTCCAGAAAGGCCACATTTCTCCCAAATAGATCACATCTTCTCCAAGAAATACCAGGATTCCTCCTGAAATAGGACCTTCTCACCCAAAACTACCAGCCTTCTCCCCCCAAATTGGACATTTTCTTCCAGAAATGCCACATTTCTCCCAAAGAGATCACATCTTCTCCAAGAAATACCAGCTTTCCCCCGTCAAATAGGACCTTTTCACCAACAAATACCTCTTTTATCCCCAAAAGAGGACAGTTTCTTCCAGACATGCCACATTTCTCCCAAATAGATCACATCTTCTCCAAGAAATACCACGTTTCCCCCTTCAAATAGGACCTTTTCACCCACAAATACCTCTTTTATCCCCAAAAGAGGACAGTTTCTTCCAGAAATGCCACATTTCTCCCAAATAGATCACATCTTCTCCAAGAAATACCAGGTTTCCCCCTTCAAATAGGACCTTTTCACCCACAAATACCTGTTTTATCCCCAAAAGAGGACAGTTTCTTCCAGAAATGCCACATTTCTCCCAAACATATCACATCTTCTCCAAGAAATACCAGGTTTCCCCCTTCAAATAGGACCTTTTCACCCACAAATACCTCTTTCATCCCCAAAAGAGGACAGTTTCTTCCAGAAATGCCACATTTCTCCAAAATATATCGCATCTTCTCCAAGAATTAACAGGTTTCCCCCTTCAAATACAACGTTTTCACCCACAAATACCTGTTTTATCCCCAAAAGAGGACAGTTTCTTCCAGAAATGCCACATTTCTCCCAAATATACCACATCTTCTCCAAGAAATACCAGCTTTCCCCCTTCAAATAGGACCTTTTCACCCACAAGTACCTGTTTTATCCCCAAAAGAGGACAGTTTCTTCAAGAAATGCCACATTTCTCCCAAATATATCACATCTTCTCCAAGAAATACCACGTTTCCCCCTTCTAATAGGACCTTTTCACCCACAAATACTTCTTTTATCCCCAAAATAGGACAGTTTCTTCCAGAAATGCCACATTTCTCCCAAATATATCACATCTTCTCCAAGAAATACCAGGATTCCTCCTGAAAGAGGACCTTTTCTCCCTCAAATACCAGCCTTCTCCCTCCCCCCAAATAGGACAGTTTCTTCCTGACATGCCACATTTCTCCCAAATATATCACATCTTCTTCAAGAAATACCAGGTTTCCCCTTCAAATAGGACCTTATCACCCACAAATACCACTTTTATCCCCAAAATAGGACAGTTTCTGCCAGAAAGGCAACATTTATCCCAAACATATCACATCTTCTCCAAGAAATACCAGGTTTCCCCCTTCAAATAGGACCTTTTCACCCACAAAAAATTATTTTATCCCTAAAATAGGACAGTTTCTTCCAGAAATGCCACATTTCTCCCAAATATATCACATCTTCTCCAAGAAATACCAGGGTTCCCCCTTCAAATAGGACCTTTTCACCCAGAAATACCTCTTTATCCCACAAATAGGACAGTATCTTCCAGACATGCCACATTTCTCCCAAACATGTCACATCTTCTCCAAGAAATACTACGTTTCCCCCTTCAAATAGTACCTTTTCACCCACAAATACCTCTTTTATCCCCAAAAGAGGACAGTTTCTTCCAGAAATGGCACATTTCTACCAAATATATCACCTCTTCTCCAAGAATAACCAGCTTTCCCCCTTCAAATAGGACCTTTTCACCCACTAATAGCAGGCTTCTCCCCACAAATAGGACAGTTTCTTCCAGAAATGCCACATTTCTCCCAAATATATCACATCTTCTCCAAGAAATACCACGTTTCCCCCTTCAAATAGGACCTTTTCACCCACAAATACCTCTTTTATCCCCAGAAGAGGACAGTTTCTTCCAGACATGCCACATTTCTCCCAAATATATCACATCTCCGTCAAGAAATACCAGGTTTCCCCCTTCAAATAGGACCTTTTCTCCCACTAATACCTGTTTTCTCCCCAAAAGAGGACACTTTCTTCCAGAAATGCCACATTTCTCCCAAATATATCACATCTTCTCCAAGAAATACCAGGTTTCCCCCTTCAAATAGGACCTTTTCACCCACAAATACCTCTTTTATCCCCAAAAGAGGACAGTTTCTTCCAGAAAGGCCACATTTCTCCCAAACATATCACATCTCCTCCAAGAAATACCAGGATTCCTCCTGAAATAGGAACTTTTCTCCCACAAATACCACCCTTCTCCCCCCAAATAGGATATTTTCTTCCAGACATGCCACATTTCTCCCAAATATATCACATCTCCTCCAAGAAATACCAGGTTTTCCCCTGGAAATAGGACCTTATCACCCACAAATACCTGTTCTATCCCCATAAGAGGACAGTTTCTTCCAGAAAGGCCACATTTCTCCCAAATATATCACCTCTTCTCCAAGAAATACCACCTTTCCCCCTTCAAATACGACCTTTTCACCCACAAATACCTCTTTTATCCTCAGAAGAGGACAGTTTCTTCCAGGAATGCCAGATTTCTCCCAAATATATCACATCTTCTCCAAGAAATACCACGTTTCCCCCTTCAATTAGGACCTTTTCTCCTTGAAATACCTGTTTTATCCCCAAAAGAGGACATTTTCTTCCAGAAATGCCACATTTCTCCCAAATATATCACATCTTCTCCAAGAAATACCACGTTTCCCCCTTCAAATAGGACCTTCTCACCCACAAATACCTCTTTTATCCCCAAAAGAGGACAGTTTCTTCCAGAAATGCCACATTTCTCCCAAATATATCACATCTTCTCCAAGAAATACCAGGTTTCCCCCTTCAAATAGGACCTTTTCACCCACAAATACCTCTTTTATCCCCAGAAGAGGACAGTTTCTTCCTGAAATGCCACATTTCTCCCAAATATATCACATCTTCTCCAAGAAATACCACGTTTCCCCCTTCAAATAGGACCTTTTCACCCACAAATACCTCTTTTATCCCCAAAAGAGGACAGTTTCTTCCAGAAATGCCACATTTCTCCCAAATAGATCACATCTTCTTCAAGAAATACCAGGTTTCCCCCTTCAAATAGGACCTTTTCACCCACAAATACCTCTTTTATCCCCAAAATAGGACAGTTTCTTCCAGAAATGCCACATTTCTCCAAAATAGATCACATCTTCTCCAAGAAATGCCAGCTTTCCCCCTTCAAATAGGACCTTTTCACCCACAAATACCTCTTTTATCCCCAAAAGAGGACAGTTTCTTCCAGAAATGCCACATTTCTCCCAAATATATCACATCTTCTCCAAGAAATACCAGCTTTCCCCCTTCAAATAGGACCTATTCACCCACAAATACCTCTTTTATCCCCAAAAGAGGACAGTTTCTTCCAGAAATGCCTGATTTCTCCCAAATATATCACATCTTCTCCAAGAAATACCAGGTTTCCCCCTTCAAATACGACCTTTTCACCCACAAATACCTCTTTTATCCCTCAAATAGGACAGTTTCTTCCAGACATGCCACATTTCTCCCAAATATATCACATCTCCTCCAAGAAATACCAGGATTCCTCCTGAAAGAGGACCTTTTCTCCCTCAAATACCAGCCTTCTCCCCCCAAATAGGACAGTTTCTTCCAGACATGCCACATTTCTCCCAAATATATCACATCTTCTCCAAGAAATACCAGGTTTCCCCCTTCAAATAGGACCTTATCACCCACAAATACCACTTTTATCCCCAAAATAGGACAGTTTCTGCCAGAAAGGCCACATTTCTCCCAAACATATCACATCTTCTCCAAGAAATACCAGGTTTCCCCCTTCAAATAGGACCTTTTCACTCACAAAAAATTCTTTTATCCCCAAAAGAGGACAGTTTCTTCCAGAAATGCCAGATTTCTCCCAAATAGATCACATCTTCTCCAAGAAATACCAGGTTTTCCCCTGGAAATAGGACCTTTTCACCCACAAATACCTCTTTATCCCTCAAATAGTACAGTTTCTTCCAAACATGCCACATTTCTCCCAAATATATCACATCTTCTCCAAGAAATACCAGGATTCCTCCTGAAAGAGGACCTTTTCTCCCACAAATACCAGCCTTCTCCCCCCAAATAGGACAGTTTCTTCCAGAAATGCCACATTTCTCCCAAATATATCACATCTTCTCCAAGAAATACCAGGGTTCCCCCTTCAAATAGAACCTTTTCACCCACAAATACCTGTTCTATCCCCAAAAGAGGACAGTTTCTTCAAGAAATGCCACATTTCTACCAAATATATCACCTCTTCTCCAAGAAATGCCAGCTTTCCCCCTTCAAGTAGACCTTTTCACCCACTAATAGCAGGCTTCTCCCCCCAAATAGGACAGTTTCTTCCTGACATGCCACATTTCTCCCAAATATATCACATCTTCTCCAAGAAATACCAGGTTTCCCCCTTCAAATAGGACCTTTTCAACCACAAATACCTCTTTTATCCCCAAAAGTGGACAGTTTCTTCCAGACATACCACATTTCTCCCAAATATATCACATCTCCTTCAAGAAATACCAGGTTTCCCCCTTCAAATAGGACCTTTTCTCCAAGAAATACCTGTTTTCTCCCCAAAACAGGACACTTTCTTCCAGAAGTGCCACATTTCTCCCAAATATATCACATCTTCTCCAAGAAATACCAGGGTTCCCCCTTCAAATAGGACCTTTTCACCCACAAATACCTCTTTTATCCCTCAAATAGGACAGTTTCTTCCAGAAAGGCCACATTTCTCCCAAACATATCTCATCTCCTCCAAGAAATACCAGGATTCCTCCTGAAATAGGAACTTTTCTCCCACAAATACCACCCTTCTCCCCCCAAATAGGACATTTTCTTCCAGACATGCCTCATTTCTCCCAAATATATCACATCTTCTCCAAGAAATACCAGGTTTCCCCCTTCAAATAGGACCTTTTCACCCACAAATACCTGTTCTATCCCCATAAGAGGACAGTTTCTTCCAGAAATGCCACATTTCTCCCAAATATATCACATCTTCTCCAAGAAATACCACGTTTCCCCCTTCAAATAGGACCTTTTCCCCAAAAAAACCTCTTTTATCCCCAAAAGAGGACAGTTTCTTCCAGAAATGCCACATTTCTCCCAAATATATCACATCTTCTCCAAGAAATACCACGTTTCCCCCTTCAATTAGGACCTTTTCTCCTTGAAATACCTGTTTTATCCCCAAAAGAGGACATTTTCTTCCAGAAATGCCACATTTCTCCAAATAAATCACATCTTCTCCGAGAAATACCAGGTTTCCCCCTTCAAATAGGACCTTTTCAACCACTAATACCTCTTTTATCCCCAAAAGAGGACAGTTTCTTCCAGACATGCCACATTTCTCCCAAATAGATCACATCTTCTCCAAGAAATGCCAGGATTCCTCCTGAAATAGGACCTTCTCACCCAGAACTACCAGCCTTCTCCCCCCAAATTGGACAGTTTCTTCCAGAAAGGCCACATTTCTCCCAAATAGATCACATCTTCTCCAAGAAATACCAGGATTCCTCCTGAAATAGGACCTTCTCACCCAAAACTACCAGCCTTCTCCCCCCAAATTGGACATTTTCTTCCAGAAATGCCACATTTCTCCCAAATAGATCACATCTGCTCCAAGAAATACCAGCTTTCCCCCTTCAAATAGGACCTTTTCACCCACTAATAGCAGGCTTCTCCCCCAAATAGGACAGTTTCTTCCAGAAATGCCAGATTTTTCCCAAATATATCACATCTTCTCCAAGAAATAACAGGTTTCCCCCTTCAAATAGGACCTTTTCACCCACAAATACCTCTTTTATCCCCAAAAGAGGACAGTTTCTTCCAGGAATGCCAGATTTCTCCCAAATATATCACATCTTCTCCAAGAAATACCACGTTTCCCCCTTCAATTAGGACCTTTTCTCCTTGAAATACCTGTTTTATCCCCAAAAGAGGACATTTTCTTCCAGAAATGCCACATTTCTCCCAAATATATCACATCTTCTCCAAGAAATGCCACGTTTCCCCCTTCAAATAGGACCTTTTCAACCACTAATACCTCTTTTATCCCCAAAATAGGACAGTTTCTTCCAGAAATGCCACATTTCTCCCAAATATATCACATCTTCTCCAAGAAATGCCAGGATTCCTCCTGAAATAGGACCTTCTCACCCAAAACTACCAGCCTTCTCCCCCCAAATTGGACATTTTCTTCCAGAAAGGCCACATTTCTCCCAAATATATCACATCTTCTCCAAGAAATACCAGGATTCCTCCTGAAATAGGACCTTCTCTCCCAATACTACCAGCCTTCTCCCCCCAAATTGGACACTTTCTTCCAGAAATGCCACATTTCTCCCAAATAGATCACATCTTCTCCAAGAAATACCACGTTTCCCCCTTCAAATAGGACCTTTTCTCCCACAAATACCTGTTTTATCCCCCAAATAGGACAGTTTCTGCCAGACATGCCACATTTCTCGCAAATATATCAACTCTTCTCCAAGAAATACCAGCTTTCCCCCTTCAAATAGGACCTTTTCACCCACAAATACCTCTTTTATCCCCCAAAAAGGACAGTTTCTTCCAGACATGCCACATTTCTCCCAAATAGATCACATCTTCTCCAAGAAATACCAGGTTTCCCCCTTCAAATAGGACCTTTTCAACCACAAATACCTCTTTTATCCCCAAAATAGGACAGTTTCTTCCAGAAATGCCACATTTCTCCCAAATAGATCACATCTTCTCCAAGAAATACCAGGTTTCCCCCTTCAAATAGGACCTTTTCACCCACAAATACCTCTTTTATCCCCAAAAGAGGACAGTTTCTTCCAGAAATGCCACATTTCTCCCAAATAGATCACATCTTCTCCAAGAAATACCACGCTTCCCCCTGGAAATAGGACCTATTTTCCCAGAAATACCTCTTTATCCCTCAAATAGGACAGTTTCTTCCAGACATGCCACATTTCTCCCAAATAGATCACATCTTCTCCAAGAAATACCAGCTTTCCTCCTTCAAATAGGACCTTTTCTCCCACAAATACCAGCCTTCTTCCCCCAAATATGACAGTTTCTTCCAGAAATGCCACATTTCTCCCAAATATATCACATCTTCTCCAAGAAATAGCAGGTTTTCCCCCTTCAAATAGGACCTTGTCACCCACAAATACCTGTTATATCCCCAAAAGAGGACAGTTTCTGCCAGAAAGGCCACATTTCTACCAAATATATCACCTCTTCTTTAAGAAATACCAGCTTTCCCCCTTCAAATAGACCTTTTCACCCACTAATAGCAGGCTTCTCCCCCCAAATAGGACAGTTTCTTCCTGACATGCCACATTTCTCCCAAATATATCACATCTTCTCCAAGAAATACCAGGTTTCCCCCTGGAAATAGGACCTTTTCACCCACAAATACCTGTTTTATCCCCAAAATAGGACAGTTTCTTCCAGAAAGGCCACATTTCTCCCAAATATATCACATCTCCTTCAAGAAATACCAGGTTTCCCCCTTCAAATAGGACATTTCTCCAAGAAATACCTGTTTTCTCCCCAAACCAGGACACTTTCTTCCAGAAATGCCACATTTCTCCCAAATATATCACATCTTCTCCAAGAAATACCAGGTTTCCCCCTTCAAATAGGACCTTTTCACCCACAAATACCTCTTTTATCCCTCAAATAGGACAGTTTCTTCCAGAAAGGCCACATTTCTCCCAAACATATCTAATCTCCTCCAAGAAATACCAGGATTCCTCCTGAAATAGGAACTTTTCTCCCACAAATACCACCTTTCTCCCCCCAAATAGGACATTTTCCTCCAGACATGCCACATTTCTCCCAAATATATCACATCTTCTCCAAGAAATACCAGGTTTTCCCCTGGAAATAGGACCTTTGCACCCACAAATACCTCTTTTATCCCCAAAAGAGGACAGTTTCTGCCAGACATGCCACATTTCTCCCAAATATATCACCTCTTCTCCAAGAAATACCAGGTTTCCCCCTTCAAATAAAACCTTTTCACCCACAAATACCTCTTTTATCCCCAAAAGAGGACAGTTTCTGCCAGACATGCCACATTTCTCCCAAATATATCACCTCTTCTCCAAGAAATACCAGGTTTCCCCCTTCAAATAAAACCTTTTCACCCACAAATACCTCTTTTATCCCCAAAAGAGGACAGTTTCTTCCAGAAATGCCACATTTCTCCCAAATATATCACATCTTCTCCAAGAAATACCACGTTTCCCCCTTCAATTAGGACCTTTTCTCCTTGAAATACCTGTTTTATCCCCAAAAGAGGACAGTTTCTTCCAGACATGCCACATTTCTCCCAAATATATCACATCTTCTCCAAGAAATACCAGGTTTTCCCCCTACAAATAGGACCTTTTCTACCACTAATACCTCTTTTATCCCCAAAAGAGGACAGTTTCTTCCAGAAATGCCACATTTCTCCCAAATATATCACATCTTCTCCAAGAATTGCCAGGATTCCTCCTGAAATAGGACCTTCTCACCCAAAACTACCAGCCTTCTCCCCCCAAATTGGACATTTTCTTCCAGAAAGGCAACATTTCTCCCAAATAGATCACATCTTCTCCAAGAAATACCAGGATTCCTCCTGAAATAGGACCTTCTCACCCAAAACTACCAGCCTTCTCCCCCCAAATTGGACATTTTCTTCCAGAAAGGCCACATTTCTCCCAAATAGATCACATCTTCTCCAAGAAATACCAGCTTTCCCCCTTCATATAGGACCTTATCTCCCACAAATACCTCTTTTATCCCCAAAATAGGACAGTTTCTTCCTGACATGCCACATTTCTCCCAAATATATCACCTCTTCTCCAAGAAATACCACGTTTCCCCCTTCAAATAGGACCTTTTCACCCACAAATACCTCTTTTATCCCCAAAAGAGGACAGTTTCTTCCAGACATGCCACATTTCTCCCAAATAGATCACATCTTCTCCAAGAAAAACCAGCTTTCCCCCTTCAAATAGGAACTTTTCACCCACAAATACCTCTTTTATCCCCAAAAGAGGACAGTTTCTTCCAGAAATGCCACATTCCTCCCAAATAGATCACATCTTCTCCAAGAAATACCAGCTTTCCCCCTTCAAATAGGACCTTTTCACCCACAAATACCTCTTTTATCCCCAAAATTGGACAGTTTCTTCCAGAAATGCCACATTTCTCCCAAATAGATCACATCTTCTCCAAGAAATACCAGGTTTCCCCCTTCAAATAGGACCTTTTCACCCACAAATACCTGTTTTATCCCCAAAATAGGACACTTTCTTCCAGACATGCCACATTTCTCCCAAATATATCACATCTTCTCCAAGAAATACCAGGTTTCCCCCTTCAAATAGGACCTTTTCACCCACAAATACCTCTTTTATCCACAAAAGAGGACAGTTTCTTCCAGAAAGGCCACATTTCTCCCAAACATATCACATCTCCTCCAAGAAATACCAGGATTCCTCCTGAAATAGGACCTTTTCTCCCACAAGTACCACCCATCTCCCCCCAAATAGGACATTTTCCTCCAGACATGCCACATTTCTCCCAAATATATCACATCTTCTCCAAGAAATACCAGGTTTTCCCCCTTCAAATAGGACCTTTTCACCCACACATACCTGTTTGATCCCCAAAATAGGACAGTTTCTTCCAGAAAGGCCACATTTCTCCCAAATATATCACATCTTCTCCAAGAAATACCAGCTTTCCCCCTTCAAATAGGACCTTTTCACCAACAAATACCTCTTTTATCCCCAAAAGAGGACAGTTTCTTCCAGACATGTCACATTTCTCCCAAACATATCACATCTTCTCCACGAAATACCTGCTTTCCCCCTTCAAATAGGACCTTTTCACCCACAAATACCTCTTTTATCCCCAAAATAGGACAGTTTCTTCCAGAAATGCCACATTTCTCCCAAATATATCACATCTTCTCCAAGAAATACCAGGATTCCTCCTGAAATAGGACCTTCTCACCCACAACTACCAGCCTTCTCCCCCCAAATTGGACATTTTCTTCCAGAAATGCCTCATTTCTCCCAAACATATCACATCTTCTCCAAGAAATACCACGTTTCCCCCTTCAAATAGGACCTTTTCTCCCACAAATACCTCTTTTATCCCCAAAAGAGGACAGTTTCTTCCAGAAATGCCACATTTCTCCCAAATATATCACATCTTCTCCAAGAAATACCAGGGTTCCCCCTTCAAATAGGATCTTTTCACCATGAAATACCTCTTTTATCCCCAAAAGAGGACAGTTTCTTCCAGGAATGCCAGATTTCTCCCAAATATATCACATCTTCTCCAAGAAATACCACGTTTCCCCCTTCAATTAGGACCTTTTCTCCTTGAAATACCTGTTTTATCCCCAAAAGAGGACATTTTCTTCCAGAAATGCCACATTTCTCCCAAATATATCACATCTTCTCCGAGAAATACCAGGTTTCCCCCTTCAAATAGGACCTTTTCAACCACTAATACCTCTTTTATCCCCAAAAGAGGACAGTTTCTTCCAGAAATGCCACATTTCTCCCAAATATATCACATCTTCTCCAAGAAATGCCAGGATTCTTCCTGAAATAGGACCTTCTCACCCAAAACTACCAGCCTTCTCCCCCCAAATTGGACCTTTTCTTCCAGAAAGGCCACATTTCTCCCAAATATATCACATCTTCTCCAAGAAATACCTGGATTCCTCCTGAAATAGGACCTTCTCACCCAAAACTACCAGCCTTCTCCCCCCAAATTGGACATTTTCTTCCAGAAATGCCACATTTCTCCCAAATAGATCACATCTTCTCCAAGAAATACCAGGGTTCCCCCTTCAAATAGGACCTTTTCTCCCACAAATACCTGTTTTATCCCCAAAAGAGGACAGTTTCTGCCAGACATGCCACATTTCTCCCAAATATATCATATCTTCTCCAAGAAATACCAGGTTTCCCCCTTCAAATAGGACCTTTTCACCCACAAATACCTCTTTTATCCCCAAAAGAGGACAGTTTCTTCCAGGAATGCCAGATTTCTCCCAAATATATCACATCTTCTCCAAGAAATACCAGCTTTCCCCCTTCAAATAGGACCTTTTCACCCACAAATACCTCTTTTATCCCCAAAAGAGGACAGTTTCTTCCAGAAATGCCACATTTCTCCCAAATATATCACATCTTCTCCAAGAAATACCAGTTTTCCCCCTTCAAATAGGACCTTTTCAACCACTAATACCTCTTTTATCCCCAAAAGAGGACAGTTTCTTCCAGAAATGCCACATTTCTCCCAAATATATCACATCTTCTCCAAGAAATGCCAGGATTCCTCCTGAAATAGGACCTTCTCACCCAAAACTACCAGCCTTCTCCCCCCAAAGTGGACATTTTCTTCCAGAAAGGCCACATTTCTCCCAAATAGATCACATCTTCTCCAAGAAATACCAGCTTTCCCCCTTCAAATAGGACCTTTTCACCCACAAATACCTCTTTTATCCCCAAAAGAGGACAGTTTCTTCCAGAAATGCCACATTTCTCCCAAATAGATCACATCTTCTCCAAGAAATACCAGCTTTCCCCCTTCAAATAGGACCTTTTCTCCCAGAAATACCTGTTTTATCCCCAAAATAGGACAGTTTCTGCCAGACATGCCACATTTCTCCCAAATATATTACCTCTTCTCCAAGAAATACCAGGTTTCCCCCTTCAAATAGGACCTTTTCACCCACAAATACCTCTTTTATCCCCAAAAGAGGACAGTTTCTTCCAGACATGCCACATTTCTCCCAAATAGATCACATCTTCTCCAAGAAATACCAGCTTTCCCCCTTCAAATAGGAACTTTTCACCCACAAATACCTCTTTTATCCCCAAAATAGGACAGTTTCTTCCAGAAAGGCCACATTTCTCCCAAATATATCACATCTTCTCCAAGAAATAACAGCTTTCCCCCTTCAAATAGGACCTTTTCACCATGAAATACCTCTTTTATCCCCAAAAGAGGACAGTTTCTTCCAGAAATGCCACATTTCTCCCAAATATATCACATCTTCTCCAAGAAATACCAGCTTTCCCCCTTCAAATAGGACCTTTTCACCCACAAATACCTCTTTTATCCCCAAAAGAGGACACTTTCTTCCAGACATGCCACATTTCTCCCAAATAGATCACACCTTCTCCAAGAAATACCAGGTTTCCCCCTTGAATTAGGACCTTTTCACCCACAAATACCTCTTTTATCCCCAAAAGAGGACAGTTTCTTCCAGAAAGGCCACATTTCTCGCAAACATATCACATCTCCTCCAAGAAATACCGGGATTCCTCCTGAAATAGGACCTTTTCTCCCACAAGTACCACCCATCTCCCCCCAAATAGGACATTTTCCTCCAGACATGCCACATTTCTCCCAAATATATCACATCTTCTCCCAGAAATACCAGGTTTTCCCCCTTCAAATAGGACCTTTTCACCCACACATACCTGTTTGATCCCCAAAAGAGGACAGTTTCTTCCAGAAAGTCCACATTTCTCCCAAATATATCACATCTTCTCCAAGAAATACCAGGGTTCCCCCTTCAAATAGGACCTTTTCAACCACAAATACCTCTTTTATCCCCAAAAGAGGACAGTTTCTTCCAGACATGCCAGATTTCTCCCAAATAGATCACATCTTCTCCAAGAAAAACCAGCTTTCCCCCTTCAAATAGGAACTTTTCACCCACAAATACCTCTTTTATCCCCAAAAGAGGACAGTTTCTTCCAGAAATGCCACATTCCTCCCAAATAGATCACATCTTCTCCAAGAAATACCAGCTTTCCCCCTTCAAATAGGACCTTTTCACCCACAAATACCTCTTTTATCCCCAAAATTGGACAGTTTCTTCCAGAAATGCCACATTTCTCCCAAATAGATCACATCTTCTCCAAGAAATACCAGGTTTCCCCCTTCAAATAGGACCTTTTCACCCACAAATACCTGTTTTATCCCCAAAATAGGACACTTTCTTCCAGACATGCCACATTTCTCCCAAATATATCACATCTTCTCCAAGAAATACCAGGTTTCCCCCTTCAAATAGGACCTTTTCACCCACAAATACCTCTTTTATCCACAAAAGAGGACAGTTTCTTCGAGAAAGGCCACATTTCTCCCAAACATATCACATCTCCTCCAAGAAATACCAGGATTCCTCCTGAAATAGGACCTTTTCTCCCACAAGTACCACCCATCTCCCCCCAAATAGGACATTTTCCTCCAGACATGCCACATTTCTCCCAAATATATCACATCTTCTCCAAGAAATACCAGGTTTTCCCCCTTCAAATAGGACCTTTTCACCCACACATACCTGTTTGATCCCCAAAATAGGACAGTTTCTTCCAGAAAGGCCACATTTCTCCCAAATATATCACATCTTCTCCAAGAAATACCAGCTTTCCCCCTTCAAATAGGACCTTTTCACCAACAAATACCTCTTTTATCCCCAAAAGAGGACAGTTTCTTCCAGACATGTCACATTTCTCCCAAACATATCACATCTTCTCCACGAAATACCTGCTTTCCCCCTTCAAATAGGACCTTTTCACCCACAAATACCTCTTTTATCCCCAAAATAGGACAGTTTCTTCCAGAAATGCCACATTTCTCCCAAATATATCACATCTTCTCCAAGAAATACCAGGATTCCTCCTGAAATAGGACCTTCTCACCCACAACTACCAGCCTTCTCCCCCCAAATTGGACATTTTCTTCCAGAAATGCCTCATTTCTCCCAAATATATCACATCTTCTCCAAGAAATACCACGTTTCCCCCTTCAAATAGGACCTTTTCTCCCACAAATACCTCTTTTATCCCCAAAAGAGGACAGTTTCTTCCAGAAATGCCACATTTCTCCCAAATATATCACATCTTCTCCAAGAAATACCAGGGTTCCCCCTTCAAATAGGATCTTTTCACCATGAAATACCTCTTTTATCCCCAAAAGAGGACAGTTTCTTCCAGGAATGCCAGATTTCTCCCAAATATATCACATCTTCTCCAAGAAATACCACGTTTCCCCCTTCAATTAGGACCTTTTCTCCTTGAAATACCTGTTTTATCCCCAAAAGAGGACATTTTCTTCCAGAAATGCCACATTTCTCCCAAATATATCACATCTTCTCCGAGAAATACCAGGTTTCCCCCTTCAAATAGGACCTTTTCAACCACTAATACCTCTTTTATCCCCAAAAGAGGACAGTTTCTTCCAGAAATGCCACATTTCTCCCAAATATATCACATCTTCTCCAAGAAATGCCAGGATTCTTCCTGAAATAGGACCTTCTCACCCAAAACTACCAGCCTTCTCCCCCCAAATTGGACCTTTTCTTCCAGAAAGGCCACATTTCTCCCAAATATATCACATCTTCTCCAAGAAATACCTGGATTCCTCCTGAAATAGGACCTTCTCACCCAAAACTACCAGCCTTCTCCCCCCAAATTGGACATTTTCTTCCAGAAATGCCACATTTCTCCCAAATAGATCACATCTTCTCCAAGAAATACCAGGGTTCCCCCTTCAAATAGGACCTTTTCTCCCACAAATACCTGTTTTATCCCCAAAAGAGGACAGTTTCTTCCAGAAATGCCACATTTCTCCCAAATATATCATATCTTCTCCAAGAAATACCAGGTTTCCCCCTTCAAATAGGACCTTTTCACCCACAAATACCTCTTTTATCCCCAAAAGAGGACAGTTTCTTCCAGGAATGCCAGATTTCTCCCAAATATATCACATCTTCTCCAAGAAATACCAGCTTTCCCCCTTCAAATAGGACCTTTTCACCCACAAATACCTCTTTTATCCCCAAAAGAGGACAGTTTCTTCCAGAAATGCCACATTTCTCCCAAATATATCACATCTTCTCCAAGAAATACCAGTTTTCCCCCTTCAAATAGGACCTTTTCAACCACTAATACCTCTTTTATCCCCAAAAGAGGACAGTTTCTTCCAGAAATGCCACATTTCTCCCAAATATATCACATCTTCTCCAAGAAATGCCAGGATTCCTCCTGAAATAGGACCTTCTCACCCAAAACTACCAGCCTTCTCCCCCCAAAGTGGACATTTTCTTCCAGAAAGGCCACATTTCTCCCAAATAGATCACATCTTCTCCAAGAAATACCAGCTTTCCCCCTTCAAATAGGACCTTTTCACCCACAAATACCTCTTTTATCCCCAAAAGAGGACAGTTTCTTCCAGAAATGCCAATTTTCTCCCAAATAGATCACATCTTCTCCAAGAAATACCAGCTTTCCCCCTTCAAATAGGACCTTTTCTCCCAGAAATACCTGTTTTATCCCCAAAATAGGACAGTTTCTGCCAGACATGCCACATTTCTCCCAAATATATTACCTCTTCTCCAAGAAATACCAGGTTTCCCCCTTCAAATAGGACCTTTTCACCCACAAATACCTCTTTTATCCCCAAAAGAGGACAGTTTCTTCCAGACATGCCAGATTTCTCCCAAATATATCACATCTTCTCCAAGAAATACCAGCTTTCCCCCTTCAAATAGGAACTTTTCACCCACAAATACCTCTTTTATCCCCAAAATAGGACAGTTTCTTCCAGAAAGGCCACATTTCTCCCAAATATATCACATCTTCTCCAAGAAATAACAGCTTTCCCCCTTCAAATAGGACCTTTTCACCATGAAATACCTCTTTTATCCCCAAAAGAGGACAGTTTCTTCCAGAAATGCCACATTTCTCCCAAATATATCACATCTTCTCCAAGAAATACCAGCTTTCCCCCTTCAAATAGGACCTTTTCACCCACAAATACCTCTTTGATCCCCAAAATAGGACACTTTCTTCCAGACATGCCACATTTCTCCCAAATAGATCACACCTTCTCCAAGAAATACCAGGTTTCCCCCTTGAATTAGGACCTTTTCACCCACAAATACCTCTTTTATCCCCAAAAGAGGACAGTTTCTTCCAGAAAGGCCACATTTCTCGCAAACATATCACATCTCCTCCAAGAAATACCGGGATTCCTCCTGAAATAGGACCTTTTCTCCCACAAGTACCACCCATCTCCCCCCAAATAGGACATTTTCCTCCAGACATGCCACATTTCTCCCAAATATATCACATCTTCTCCAAGAAATACCAGGTTTTCCCCCTTCAAATAGGACCTTTTCACCCACACATACCTGTTTGATCCCCAAAATAGGACAGTTTCTTCCAGAAAGTCCACATTTCTCCCAAATATATCACATCTTCTCCTAGAAATACCAGGGTTCCCCCTTCAAATAGGACCTTTTCAACCACAAATACCTCTTTTATCCCCAAAAGAGAACAGTTTCTTCCAGACATGTCACATTTCTCCCAAACATATCACATCTTCTCCACGAAATACCTGCTTTCCCCCTTCAAATAGGACCTTTTCACCCACAAATACCTCTTTTATCCCCAAAAGAGGACAGTTTCTTCCAGAAATGCCACATTTCTCCCAAATATATCACATCTCCTCCAAGAAATACCAGGATTCCTCCTGAAATAGGACCTTCTCACCCACAACTACCAGCCTTCTCCCCCCAAATTGGACATTTTCTTCCAGAAAAGCCTCATTTCTCCCAAATATATCACAGCTTCTCCAAGAAATATCAGCTTTCCCCCTTCAAATAGGACCTTTTCACCCACTAATACCTCTTTTATCCCCAATAGAGGACAGTTTCTTCCAGAAATGCCACATTTCTCCCAAATATATCACATCTTCTCCAAGAAATACCACGTTTCCCCCTTCAAATAGGAACTTTTCACCATGAAATACCTCTTTTATCCCCAAAAGAGGACAGTTTCTTCCAGAAATGCCACATTTCTCCCAAATAGATCACATCTTCTCCAAGAAATACCAGGTTTCCCCCTTCAAATAGGACCTTTTCTCCATGAAATACCTCTTTTATCCCCAAAAGAGGACAGTTTCTTCCAGAAATGCCACATTTCTCCCAAATAGATCACATCTTCTCCAAGAAATACCACGTTTCTCCCTTCAAATAGGACCTTTTCAACCACTAATACCTCTTTTATCCCCAAAAGAGGACAGTTTCTTCCGGAAAGGCCACATTTCTCCCAAATATATCACATCTTCTCCAAGAAATACCAGGGTTCCTCCTGAAATAGGACCTTCTCACCCAAAACTACAAGCCTTCTCCCCCCAAATTGGACATTTTCTTCCAGAAATGCCACATTTCTCCCAAATAGATCACATCTTCTCCAAGAAATACCAGGATTCCTCCTGAAATAGGACCTTCTCACCCAAAACTACCAGCCTTCTCCCCCCAAATTGGACATTTTCTTCCAGAAAGGCCACATTTCTCCCAAATATATCACATCTTCTCCAAGAAATACCAGCTTTCCCCCTTCAAATAGGACCTTTTCTCCCACAAATACCTGTTTTATCCCCAAAAGAGGACAGTGTCTGCCAGACATGCCACATTTCTCCCAAATATATCACACCTTCTCCAAGATATACCAGCTTTCCCCCTTCAAATAGGACCTTTTCACCCACAAATACCTCTTTTATCCCCAAAATAGGACAGTTTCTTCCAGACATGCCACATTTCTACCAAATAGATCACATCCTCTCCAAGAAATACCAGCTTTCCCCCTTCAAATAGGACCTTTTCACCCACAAATACCTCTTTTATCCCCAAAAGAGGACAGTTTCTTCCAGACATGCCAGATTTCTCCCAAATATATCACATCTTCTCCAAGAAATACCAGCTTTCCCCCTTCAAATAGGACCTTTTCACCCACAAATACCTCTTTTATCCTCAAAAGAGGACAGTTTCTTCCAGAAATGCCACATTTCTCCCAAACATATCACATCTCCTCCAAGAAATACCAGGATTCCTCCTGAAATAGGACCTTTTCTCCCACAAGTACCACCCATCTCCCCCCAAATAGGACATTTTCCTCCAGACATGCCACATTTCTCCCAAATATATCACATCTTCTCCAAGAAATACCAGGTTTTCCCCCTTCAAATAGGACCTTTTCACCCACACATACCTGTTTGATCCCCAAAAGAGGACAGTTTCTTCCAGAAATGCCACATTTCTCCCAAATATATCACATCTTCTCCAAGAAATACCAGGTTTCCCCCTTCAAATAGGACCTTTTCACCCACAAATACCTCTTTTATCCCCAAAAGAGAACAGTTTCTTCCAGACATGTCACATTTCTCCCAAACATATCACATCTTCTCCACGAAATACCTGCTTTCCCCCTTCAAATAGGACCTTTTCACCCACAAATACCTCTTTTATCCCCAAAAGAGGACAGTTTCTTCCAGAAATGCCACATTTCTCCCAAATAGATCACATCTTCTCCAAGAAATACCAGGATTCCTCCTGAAATAGGACCTTCTCACCCACAACTACCAGCCTTCTCCCCACAAATTGGGCATTTTCTTCCAGAAAGGCCACATTTCTCCCAAATATACCACATCTTCTCCAAGAAATACCAGGATTCCTCCTGAAATAGGAACTTCTCACCCAAAACTACCAGCCTTCTCCCCCCAAATTGGACATTTTCTTCCAGACATGCCACATTTCTCCCAAATATATCACATCTTCTCCAAGAAATACCAGGTTTCCCCCTTCATATAGGACCTTTACTCCCACAAATACCTGTTTTATCCCCCAAATAGGACAGTTTCTTCCAGAAATGCCACATTTCTACCAAATATATCACCTCTTCTCCAAGAAATAACAGGTTTCCCCCTTCAAATAGGACCTTTTCAACCACAAATACCTCTTTTATCCCCAAAATAGGACAGCTTCTTCAAGAAATGCCACATTTCTCCCAAATATATCACATCTTCTCCAAGAAATACCAGCTTTCCCCTTCAAATAGGACCTTTTCCCCAAAAAAACCTCTTTTATCCCCCAAATAGGACAGTTTCTTCCAGGAATGCCAGATTTCTCCCAAATATATCACATCTTCTCCAAGAAATACCACGTTTCCCCCTACAAATAGGACCTTTTCTCCTTGAAATACCTGTTTTATCCCCAAAAGAGGACATTTTCTTCCAGAAATGCCACATTTCTCCCAAATAGATCACATCTTCTCCAAGAAATACCAGCTTTCCCCCTTCAAATAGGACCTTTTCACCCACATATACCTCTTTTATCCCCAAAAGAGGACAGTTTCTTTCAGAAATGCCACATTTCTCCCAAATAGATCACATCTTCTCCAAGAAATACCAGGTTTCCCCCTTCAAATAGGACCTTATCACCCACAAATACCTCTTTTATCCCCAGAAGAGGACAGTTTCTTCCAGAAATGCCACATTTCTCCCAAATAGATCACATCTTCTCCAAGAAATGCCAGGATTCCCCCTTCAAATAGGACCTTTTCACCCACAAATACCTCTTTTATCCCCAAAAGAGGACAGTTTCTTCCAGAAATGCCAGATTTCTCCCAAATAGATCACATCTTCTCCAAGAAATAACAGGTTTCCCCCTTCACATAGGAACTTTTCACCCACAAATACGTCTTTTATCCCCAAAATAGGACAGTTCCTTCCAGAAATGCCACATTTCTCCCAAATAGATCACATCTTCTCCAAGAAATACCAGCTTTCCCCCTTCAAATAGGACCTTATCACCCACAAATACCACTTTTATCCCCAAAATAGGACATTTTCTTCCAGAAAGGCCACATTTCTCCCAAACATATCACATCTTCTCCAAGAAATACCAGGGTTCCCCCTTCAAATAGGACCTTTTCACCCACAAATACCTCTTTTATCCCCAAAAGAGGACAGTTTCTTCCAGAAATGCCACATTTCTCCCAAATAGATCACATCTTCTCCAAGAAATAACAGGTTTCCCCCTTCACATAGGACCTTTTCACCCACAAATACCTCTTTTATCCCCAAAAGAGGACAGTTTCTTCCAGAAATGCCTGATTTCTCCCAAATATATCACATCTTCTCCAAGAAATACCAGGTTTCCCCCTTCAAATACGACCTTTTCTCCATGAAATACCTCTTTTATCCCCAAAAGAGGACAGTTTCTTCCAGAAATGCCACATTTCTCCCAAATAGATCACATCTTCTCCAAGAAATACCACGTTTCCCCCTTCAATTAGGACCTTTTCTCCTTGAAATACCTCTTTTATCCCCAAAATAGGACAGTTTCTTCCAGAAATGCCACATTTCTCCCAAATAGATCACATCTTCTCCAAGAAATACCAGGATTCCTCCTGAAATAGGACCTTCTCACCCACAACTACCAGCCTTCTCCCCCCAAATTGGACATTTTCTTCAAGAAATGCCTGATTTCCCCCAAATATATCACATCTTCTCCAAGAAATACCAGCTTTCCCCTTCAAATAGGACCTTTTCACCCACAAATACCTCTTTTATCCCCAAAAGAGGACAGTTTCTTCCAGAAAGGCCACATTTCTCCCAAATATATCACATCTTCTCCAAGAAATACCACGTTTCCCCCTTCAAATAGGACCTTATCACTCACAAATACCTCTTTTATCCCCAAAAGAGGACAGTTTCTTCCAGAAATGCCACATTTCTCCCAAATAGATCACATCTTCTCCAAGAAATACCAGGTTTCCCCCTTCAAATAAGACCTTTTCTCCATGAAATACCTCTTTTATCCCCAAAAGAGGACAGTTTCTTCCAGAAATGCCACATTTCTCCCAAATAGATCACATCTTCTCCAAGAAATACCAGCTTTCCCCCTAGAAATAGGACCTTTTCACCCACAAATACCTCTTTTATCCCCAAAAGAGGACAGTTTCTTCCAGAAATGCCACACTTCTCCCAAATATACCACATCTTCTCCAAGAAATACCACGTTTCCCCCTTCAAATAGGACCTTTTCACCCACAAATACCTGTTTTATCCCCAAAACAGGACACTTTCTTCCAGAAATGCCACATTTCTCCCAAATAGATCACATCTTCTCCAAGAAATACCAGGATTCCTCCTGAAATAGGACCTTCTCACCCAAAACTACCAGCCTTCTCCCCCCAAATTGGACATTTTCTTCCAGAAATGCCTCATTTCTCCCAAATATATCACATCTTCTCCAAGAAATACCAGGTTTCCCCCTTCAAATAGGACCTTTTCACCCACAAATACCTCTTTTATCCCCAAAATAGGACAGTTTCTTCCAGAAATGCCACATTTCTCCCAAATATATCACATCTTCTCCAAGAAATACCAGGGTTCCCCCTTCAAATAGGAACTTTTCACCCACAAATACCTCTTTTATCCCCCGAAGAGGACAGTTTCTTCCAGAAAGGCCACATTTCTCCCAAATAGATCACATCTTCTCCAAGAAATATCAGGTTTCCCCCTTGAATTAGGACCTTTTCTCCCACAAATACCTCTTTAATCCCCAAAAGAGGACATTTTCTTAAAAACATGCCACATTTCTCCCAAATATATCACATCTTCTCCAAGAAATACCAGGTTTCCCCCTTCAAATAGGACCTTTTCACCCACAAATACCTCTTTTATCCCCAAAAGAGGACAGTTTCTTCCAGAAATGCCACATTTCTCCCAAATATATCACATCTTCTCCAAGAAATACCAGCTTTCCCCCTTCAAATAGGACCTTATCACTCACAAATACCTCTTTTATCCCCAAAAGAGGACAGTTTCTTCCAGAAATGCCACATTTCTCCCAAATAGATCACATCTTCTCCAAGAAATACCAGGGTTCCCCCTTCAAATAGGACCTTTTCAACCACTAATACCTCTTTTATCCCCAAAAGAGGACCGTTTCTTCCGGAAAGGCCACATTTCTCCCAAATATATCACATCTTCTCCAAGAAATACCAGCATTCCCCCTTCAAATAGGAACTTTTCACCCACAAATACCTCTTTTATCCCCAAAATAGGACAGTTTCTTCCAGAAAGGCCACATTTCTCCCAAATATACCACATCTTCTCCAAGAAATACGACGTTTCCCCCTTCAAATAGGACCTTTTCACCCACAAATACCTGTTTTATCCCCAAAGTAGGACGGTTTCTTCCAGAAATGCCACATTTCTCCCAAATATATCATATCTTCTCCAAGAAATAACAGGTTTCCCCCTTCATATAGGAAATTTTCACCCACAAATACCTGTTTTATCCCCAAAAGAGGACAGTTTCTTCCAGAAATGCCTCATTTCTCCCAAATAGATCACATCTTCTCCAAGAAATACCAGCTTTCCCCCTTCAAATAGGACCTTTTCACCCACAAATACCTCTTTTATCCCCAAAAGAGGACAGTTTCTTCCAGAAATGCCACATTTCTCCCAAATACATCACATCTCCTCCAAGAAATACCAGGATTCCTCCTGAAATAGGACCTTTTCTCCCACAAGTACCAGCCTTGTCCCCAAATTGGACATTTTCTTCCAGACATGCCACATTTCTCCCAAATATATCACATCTTCTCCAAGAAATACCAGGTTTCCCCCTTCAAATAGGACCTTTTCTCCATGAAATACCTCTTTTATCCCAAAAGAGGACAGTTTCTTCCAGAAATGCCACATTTCTCCCAAATATATCACATCTTCTCCAAGAAATACCAGCTTTCCCCCTAGAAATAGGACCTTTTCACCCACAAATACCTCTTTTATTCCCAAAATAGGACAGTTTCTTCCAGAAATGCCACACTTCTCCCAAATATACCACATCTTCTCCAAGAAATACCAGGTTTCCCCCTTCAAATAGGACCTTTTCACCCACAAATACCTGTTTTATCCCCAAAACAGGACACTTTCTTCCAGAAATGCCACATTTCTCCCAAATATATCACATCTTCTCCAAGAAATACCAGGATTCCTCCAGAAATAGGACCTTCTCACCCACAACTACCAGCCTTCTCCCCCCAAATTGGGCATTTTCTTCCAGAAATGCCTCATTTCTCCCAAATATATCACATCTTCTCCAAGAAATACCAGGTTTCCCCCTTCAAATAGGACCTTTTCACCCACAAATACCTCTTTTATCCCCAAAAGAGGACAGTTTCTTCCAGAAATGCCACATTTCTCCCAAATATATCACATCTTCTCCAAGAAATACCAGGGTTCCCCCTTCAAATAGGAACTTTTCACCCACAAATACCTCTTTTATCCCCAAAAGAGGACAGTTTCTTCCAGAAAGGCCACATTTCTCCAAAATAGATCACATCTTCTCCAAGAAATACCAGGTTTCCCCCTTGAATTAGGATCTTTTCTCCCACAAATACCTCTTTTATCCCCAAAAGAGGACAGTTTCTTCCAGACATGCCACATTTCTCCCAAATATATCACATCTTCTCCAAGAAATACCAGGTTTCCCCCTTCAAATAGGACCTTTTCAACCACAAATACCTCTTTTATCCCCAAAATAGGACAGTTTCTTCCAGACATGCCACATTTCTCCCAAATATATCACATCTTCTCCAAGAAATACCACGTTTCCCCCTTCAAATAGGACCTTATCACTCACAAATACCTCTTTTATCCCCAAAAGAGGACAGTTTCTTCCAGAAATGCCACATTTCTCCCAAATAGATCACATCTTCTCCAAGAAATACCAGGTTTCCCCCTTCAAATAGGACCTTTTCACCCACAAATACCTCTTTTATCCCCAAAAGAGGACAGTTTCTTCCAGGAATGCCACTTTTCTCCCAAATATATCACATCTTCTCCAAGAAATACCAGCATTCCCCCTTCAAATAGGAACTTTTCACCCACAAATACCTCTTTTATCCCCAAAATAGGACAGTTTCTTCCAGAAAGGCCACATTTCTCCCAAATATACCACATCTTCTCCAAGAAATACCAGGTTTCCCCCTTCAATTAGGACCTTTTCACCCACAAATACCTGTTTTATCCCCAAAGTAGGACAGTTTCTTCCAGAAATGCCAGATTTCTCCCAAATATATCACATCTTCTCCAAGAAATACCAGGTTTTCCCCTGGAAATAGGACCTTTTCACCCACAAATACCTCTTTTATCCCCAAAATAGGACAGTTTCTTCCAGAAATGCCACATTTCTCCCAAATATATCACATCTTCTCCAAGAAATACCAGGTTTCCCCCTTCAAATAGGACCTTTTCACCCACAAATACCTGTTTTATCCCCAAAATAGGACAGTTTCTTCCAGAAATGCCACATTTCTCCCAAATATATCATATCTTCTCCAAGAAATAACAGGTTTCCCCCTTCATATAGGAAATTTTCACCCACAAATACCTGTTTTATCCCCAAAAGAGGACAGTTTCTTCCAGAAATGCCACATTTCTCCCAAATAGATCACATCTTCTCCAAGAAATACCAGCTTTCCCCCTTCAAATAGGACCTTTTCACCCACAAATACCTCTTTTATCCCCAAAAGAGGACAGTTTCTTCCAGAAATGCCACATTTCTCCCAAATACATCACATCTCCTCCAAGAAATACCAGGATTCCTCCTGAAATAGGACCTTTTCTCCACAAGTACCAGCCTTGTCCCCCAATATAGGACATTTTCTTCCAGACATGCCACATTTCTCCCAAATATATCACATCTTCTCCAAGAAATACCAGGTTTTCCCCTGGAAATAGGACCTTTTCACCCACACATAACTCTTTTATCCCCAAAATAGGACAGTTTCTTCCAGACATGCACATTTCTCCAAATAGATCAACATCTTCTCCAAGAAATGCCAGGATTCCTCCTGAAATAGGACCTTCTCACCCAAAACAACCAGCCTTCTCCCCCCAAATTGGACATTTTCTTCCGGAAAGGCCACATTTCTCCCAAATAGATCACATCTTCTCCAAGAAATACAAGGATTCCTCCTGAAATAGGACCTTCTCACCCAAAACTACCAGCCTTCTCCCCCCAAAATTGGACATTTTCTTCCAGAAATGCCACATTTCTCCCAAATAGATCACATCTTCTCCAAGAAATACCAGCTTTCCCCCTTCAAATAGGACATTTACTCCCACAAAATACCTGTTTTATCCCCCAAATAGGACAGTTTCTTCCAGACATGCCACATTTCTCCCAAATAGATCACATCTTCTCCAAGAAATACCAGGTTTCCCCCTTCAAATAGGACCTTATCACTCACAAATACCTCTTTTATCCCCAAAAGAGGACAGTTTCTTCCAGAAATGCCACATTTCTCTCCAAATAGATCACATGTTCTCCAAGAAATACCAGGTTTCCCCTTCAAATAGGACCTTTTCACCCACAAATACCTGTTTTATCCCCAAAAGAGGACAGTTTCTTCCAGAAATGCCACATTTCTCCCAAATAGATCACATCTTCTCCAAGAAATACCAGGGTACCCCCTTCAAATAGGACCTTTTCACCCACAAATACCTCTTTTATCCCCCAAATAGGACAGTTTCTTCCAGGAATGCCACTTTTCTCCCAAATATATCACATCTTCTCCAAGAAATACCAGCATTCCCCCTTCAAATAGGAACTTTTCACCCACAAATACCTCTTTTATCCCCAAAATAGGACAGTTTCTTCCAGAAAGGCCACATTTCTCCCAAATATACCACATCTTCTCCAAGAAATACCACGTTTCCCCTTCAAATAGGACCTTTTCACCCACAAATACCTCTTTTATCCCCAAAGTAGGACAGTTTCTTCCAGAAATGCCACATTCTCCCAAATAGATCACATCTTCTCCAAGAAATACCAGGTTTCCCCCTTCAAATAGGACCTTTTCACCCACAAAATACCTCTTTTATCCCTCAAATTGGACATATTCTTCCAGAAATGCCAGATTTCTCCAAATATATCACATCTTCTCCAAGAAATACCAGGTTTTCCCCTGGAAATAGGACCTTTTCACCCACAAATACCTCTTTTATCCCCCAAAATAGGACAGTTTCTTCCAGAAATGCCACATTTCTCCCAAATATATCACATCTTCTCCAAGAAATACCAGGTTTCCCCCTTCAAATAGGACCTTTTCACCCACAAATACCTGTTTTATCCCCAAAATAGGACACTTTCTTCCAGAAATGCCACATTTCTCCCAAATATATCATATCTTCTCCAAGAAATAACAGGTTTCCCCCTTCATATAGGAAATTTTCACCCACAAATACCTGATTTATCCCAAAAGAGGACATTTTCTTCCAGAAATGCCTCATTTCTCCCAAATAGATCACATCTTCTCCAAGAAATACCAGCTTTCCCCCTTCAAATAGGACCTTTTCACCCACAAATACCTCTTTTATCCCCAAAAGAGGACAGTTTCTTCCAGAAATGCCACATTTCTCCCAAATACATCACATCTCCTCCAAGATATACCAGGATTCCTCCTGAAATAGGACTTTTTCTCCACAAGTACCAGCCTTGTCCCCAATATAGGACAGTTTCTTCCAGACATGCCACATTTCTCCCAAATAAATCACATCTTCTCCAAGAAATACCAGGTTTCCCCCTTCAAATAGGACCTTTTCACCCACACATAACTCTGTTGTATCCCCAAAATAGGACAGTTTCTTCCAGGAATGCCACATTTCTCCCAAATATATCACATCTTCTCAAGAAATACCAGGTTTCCCCCTTCAAATAGGACCTTTTCACCCACAAATACCTCTTTTATCCCCAAAAGAGGACAGTTTCTTCCAGAAATGCCACATTTCTCCCAAATAGATCACATCTTCTCCAAGAAATACCAGCTTTCCCCCTTCAAATAGGACCTTTTCACCCACAAATACCTCTTTTATCCCCAAAAGAGGACAGTTTCTTCCAGAAATGCCACATTTCTCCCAAATATATCACATCTTCTCCAAGAAATTCCAGGTTTCCCCCTGGAAATATGATCTTTTCAACCACAACTACCAGCCTTCTCCCCACAAATTGGACATTTTCTTCCAGAAATGCCACATTTCTCCCAAATAGATCACACCTTCTCCAAGAAATACCAGGTTTCCCCCTACAAATAGGACCTTTTCACCCACAAATACCTCTTTTATCCCCAAAAGAGGACATTTTCTTCCAGAAATGCCACATTCCTCCCAAATATATCACATCTTCTCCAAGAAATACCAGGGTTCCCCCTTCAAATAGGACCTTTTCACCCACAAATACCTCTTTTATCCCCAAAAGAGGACAGTTTCTTCCAGAAATGCCACATTTCTCCCAAATATATCACATCTTCTCCAAGAAATACCACGTTTCCCCCTTCAAATAGGATCTTTTCAACCACAAATACCTCTTTTATCCCCAAAAGAGGACAGTTTCTTCCAGGAATGCCAGATTTCTCCCAAATATATCACATCTTCTCCAAGAAATACCACGTTTCCCCCTTCAATTAGGACCTTTTCTCCTTGAAATACCTGTTTTATCCCCAAAAGAGGACATTTTCTTCCAGAAATGCCACATTTCTCCCAAATAGATCACATCTTCTCCAAGAAATACCAGCTTTCCCCCTTCAAATATGACCTTTTCAACCGCTAATACCTCTTTTATCCCCAAAAGAGGACAGTTTCTTCCAGAAATGCCACATTTCTCCCAAATAGATCACATCTTCTCCAAGAAATGCCAGGATTCCTCCTGAAATAGGACCTTCTCACCCAAAACTACCAGCCTTCTCCCCCCAAATTGGACATTTTCTTCCAGCAAGGCCACATTTCTCCCAAATAGATCACATCTTCTCCAAGAAATACCAGGATTCCTCCTGAAATAGGACCTTCTCACCCAAAACTACCAGCCTTCTCCCCCCAAATTGGACATTTTCTTCCAGAAAGGCCACATTTCTCCCAAATAGATCACACCTTCTCCAAGAAATACCAGCTTTCCCCCTTCAAATAGGACATTTACTCCCACAAATACCAGTTTTATCCCCCAAATAGGTCAGTTTCTTCCAGACATGCCACATTTCTCCCAAATAGATCACATCTTCTCCAAGAAATACCAGGTTTCCCCCTTCAAATAGG
Source organism: Lophura swinhoii (assembly GCA_030408155.1). Taxonomy (NCBI): domain Eukaryota; kingdom Metazoa; phylum Chordata; class Aves; order Galliformes; family Phasianidae; genus Lophura; species Lophura swinhoii. Next base: position 2,168,275 of record CM059467.1, on the reverse strand, counting down.
ACCTTTTCTCCATGAAATACCTCTTTTATCCCCAAAAGAGGACAGTTTCTTCCAGAAATGCCACATTTCTCCCAAATAGATCACATCTTCTCCAAGAAATACCAGCTTTCCCCCTTCAAATAGGACCTTTTCACCCACAAATACCTGTTTTATCCCCAAAAGAGGACAGTTTCTTCCTGACATGCCACATTTCTCCCAAATATATCACATCTTCTCCAAGAAATACCAGGGTTCCCCCTTCAAATAGGACCTTTTCACCCACAAATACCTCTTTTATCCCCAAAAGAGGACAGTTTCTTCCAGAAATGCCTCATTTCTCCCAAATACATCACATCTTCTCCAAGAAATACCAGCTTTCCCCCTACAAATAGGACCTTTCCACCCACAAATACCTGTTTTATCCCCAAAATAGGACACTTTCTTCCAGAAATGCCACATTTCTCCAAAATATACCACATCTTCTCCAAGAAATACCCGGTTTCCCCCTTCAAATAGGACCTTTTCACCCACAAATACCTCTTTTATCCCCAAAGTAGGACAGTTTCTTCCAGACATGCCACATTTCTCCCAAATATATCACATCTTCTCCAAGAAATACCAGGTTTCCCCCTTCAAATAGGACCTTTTCACCCACAAATACCTCTTTTATCCCCAAAAGAGGACAGTTTCTTCCAGAAATGCCACATTTCTCCCAAACATATCACATCTCCTCCAAGAAATACCAGGATTCCTCCTGAAATAGGACCTTTTCTCCCACAAGTACCACCCATCTCCCCCCAAATCGGACATTTTCCTCCAGACATGCCACATTTCTCCCAAATATATCACATCTTCTCCAAGAAATACCAGGTTTTCCCCCTTCAAATAGGACCTTTTCACCCACACATACCTGTTTGATCCCCAAAATAGGACAGTTTCTTCCAGAAATGCCACATTTCTCCCAAATATATCACATCTTCTCCAAGAAATACCAGGTTTCCCCCTTCAAATAGGACATTTTCACCAACAAATACCTCTTTTATTCCCAAAAGAGGACAGTTTCTTCCAGAAATGCCACATTTCTCCCAAATATATCACATCTTCTCCAAGAAATACCAGCTTTCCCCCTTCAAATAGGACCTTTTCTCCCACAAATACCTCTTTTATCCCCAAAAGAGGACAGTTTCTTCCAGAAATGCCACATTTCTCCCAAATATATCACATCTTCTCCAAGAAATACCAGGATTCCTCCTGAAATAGGACCTTCTCACCCACAACTACCAGCCTTCTCCCACAAATAGGACATTTTCTTACAGAAATGCCACATTTCTCCCAAACATATCACATCTTCTCCAAGAAATACCACGTTTCCCCCTTCAATTAGGTACTTTTCTCCTTGAAATACCTGTTTTATCCCCAAAAGAGGACATTTTCTTCCGGAAATGCCACATTTCTCCCAAATATATCACATCTTCTCCAAGAAATACCAGGTTTCCCCCTTCAAATAGGACCTTTTCACCCACAAATACCTGTTTTATCCCAAAATAGTACAGTTTCTTCCAGGAATGCCACATTTCTCCCAAATATATCACATCTTCTCCGAGAAATACCAGGGTTCCCCCTTCAAATAGGACCTTTTCACCCACAAATACCTCTTTTATCCCCAAAAGAGGACAGTTTCTTCCAGAAATGCCACATTTCTCCCAAATATATCACATCTTCTCCAAGAAATACCAGGATACCTCCTGAAATAGGACCTTCTCACCCACAACTACCAGCCTTCTCCCCCCAAATTGAACATTTTCTTCCAGAAAGGCCACATTTCTCCCAAATAGATGACATCTTCTCCAAGAAATATCAGGATTCCTCCTGAAATAGGACCTTCTCACCCAAAACTACCAGCCTTGTCCCCCAAAATTGGACATTTTCTTCCAGAAATGCCACATTTCTCCCAAATAGATCACATCTTCTCCAAGAAATACCAGCTTTCCCCCTTCAAATAGGACCTTTTCTCCCACAAATACCTGTTTTATCCCCCAAATTGGACAGTTTCAGCCAGACATGCCACATTTCTCCCAAATATATCACCTCTTCTCCAAGAAATACCAGCTTTCCCCCTTCAAATAGGACCTTTTCACCCACAAATACCTCTTTTATCCCCAAAATACGACAGTTTCTTCCAGACATGCCAGATTTCTCCCAAATATATCACATCTTCTCCAAGAAATACCAGCTTTCCCCCTTCAAATAGGACCTTTTCACCCACAAATACCTCTTTTATCCCCAAAATAGGACATTTTCTTCCTGACATGCCACATTTCTCCCAAATATATCACATCTTCTCCAAGAAATACCAGCTTTCCCCCTTCAAATAGGACCTTATCACTCACAAATACCTCTTTTATCCCCAAAAGAGGACAGTTTCTTCCAGAAATGCCACATTTCTCCCAAATAGATCACATCTTCTCCAAGAAATACCAGGTTTCCCCCTTCAAATAGGACCTTTTCACCCACAAATACCTCTTTTATCCCCAAAAGAGGACAGTTCCTTCCTGACATGCCACATTTCTCCCAAATAGATCACATCTTCTCCAAGAAATACCAGGTTTCCCCCTTCAAATAGGACCTTTTCACCCACAAATACCTCTTTTATCCCCAAAAGAGGACAGTTTCTTCCAGAAAGGCCACATTTCTCCCAAACATATCACATCTCCTCCAAGAAATACCAGGATTCCTCCTGAAATAGGACCTTTTCTCCCACAAGTACCACCCATCTCCCCCCAAATAGGACATTTTCCTCCAGACATGCCACATTTCTCCCAAATATATCACATCTTCTCCAAGAAATACCAGGTTTTCCCCCTTCAAATAGGACCTTTTCACCCACACATACCTGTTTGATCCCCAAAATAGGACAGCTTCTTCCAGAAATGCCACATTTCTCCCAAATGTATCACATCTTCTCCAAGAAATAGCAGCTTTCCCCCTTCAAATAGGACCTTTTCACCCACAAATACCTCTTTTATCCCCAAAAGAGGACAGTTTCTTCCAGAAATGCCACATTTCTCCCAAATATATCACATCTTCTCCAAGAAATACCAGGTTTCCCCTTGAAATAGGACCTTTTCTCCCACAAATACCTCTTTTATCCCCAAAAGAGGACAGTTTCTTCCAGAAATGCTACATTTCTCCCAAATATATCAAATATTCTCCAAGAAATACCAGGATTCCTCCTGAAATAGGACCTTCTCACCCACAACTACCAGCCTTCTCCCCACAAATTGGACATTTTCTTCCCGAAATGCCTCATTTCTGCCAAACATATCAAATCTTCTCCAAGAAATACCAGGTTTCCCCTTTCAAATAGGACCTTTTCTCCCACAAATACCTGTTTTATCCCCAAAGTAGGACAGTTTCTTCCAGAAATGCCACATTTCTCCCTAATATATCACATCTTCTCCAAGAAATACCAGCTTTCCCCTTCAAATAGGACCTTTTCACCCACAAATACCTCTTTTATCCCCAAACGAGGACAGTTTCTTCCAGAAATGCCACATTTCTCCCAAATATATCACATCTTCTCCAAGAAATACCAGGTTTCCCCCTTCAAATAGGACCTTTTCACCCACAAATACCTGTTTTATCCCCAAAAGAGGACATTTTCTTCCAGACATGCCACATTTCTCCCAAATATATCACATCTTCTCCAAGAAATACCAGGTTTCCCCGGGGAAATAGGACCTTTTCAACCACTAATACCTCTTTTATCCCAAAAGAGGACAGTTTCTTCCGGAAAGGCCACATTTCTCCCAAATATATCACATCTTCTCCAAGAAATGCCAGGATTCCTCCTGAAATAGGACCTTCTCACCCAAAACTACCAGCCTTCTCCCCCCAAATTGGACATTTTCCTCCAGACATGCCACATTTCTCCCAAATATATCACATCTTCTCCAAGAAATACCAGGTTTTCCCCCTTCAAATAGGACCTTTTCACCCACACATACCTGTTTGATCCCCAAAATAGGACAGCTTCTTCCAGAAATGCCACATTTCTCCCAAATAGATCACATCTTCTCCAAGAAATACCAGGGTTCCCCCTTCAAATAGGACATTTTCACCAACAAATACCTCTTTTATTCCCAAAAGAGGACAGTTTCTTCCAGAAATGCCACATTTCTCCCAAATATATCACATCTTCTCCAAGAAATACCAGCTTTCCCCCTTCAAATAGGACCTTTTCTCCCACAAATACCTCTTTGATCCCCAAAATAGGACAGTTTCTTCCAGAAATGCCACATTTCTCCCAAATATATCACATCTTCTCCAAGAAATACCAGGATTCCTCCTGAAATAGGACCTTCTCACCCACAACTACCAGCCTTCTCCCCACAAATAGGACATTTTCTTCCAGAAATGCCTCATTTCTCCCAAACATATCACATCTTCTCCAAGAAATACCACGTTTCCCCCTTCAATTAGGAACTTTTCTCCTTGAAATACCTGTTTTATCCCCAAAAGAGGACATTTTCTTCCAGAAATGCCACATTTCTCCCAAATATATCACATCTTCTCCAAGAAATACCAGGTTTCCCCCTTCAAATAGGACCTTTTCAACCACTAATACCTGTTTTATCCCCAAAATAGGACAGTTTCGTCCAGAAAAGCCACATTTCTCCCATATAGATCACATCTTCTCCAAGAAATGCCAGGATTCCTCCTGAAATAGGACCTTCTCACCCAAAACTACCAGCCTTCTCCCCCAAATTGGACATTTTCTTCCAGAAAGGCCACATTTCTCCCAAATACATCACATCTTCTCCAAGAAATACCAGCTATCCCCCTTCAAATAGGACCTTTTCTCCATGAAATACCTGTTTTAACCCCAAAATAGGACAGTTTCTTCCAGACATGCCACATTACTCCTAAATATATCACATCATCTCCAAGAAATACCAGGTTTCCCCCTTCAAATAGGACCTTTTCACCCACAAATACCTCTTTTATCCCCAAAAGAGGACAGTTTCTTCCAGAAATGCCACATTTCTCCCAAATATATCACATCTTCTCCAAGAAATACCTGGTTTTCCCCTGGAAATAGGACCTTTTCACCCACACATACCTGTTTGATCCCCAAAATAGGACAGCTTCTTCCAGACATGCCACATTTCTCCCAAATATATCACATCTTCTCCAAGAAATACCAGGTTTCCCCCTACAAATAGGACCTTTTCACCCACAAATACCTCTTTTATCCCCAAAATAGGACAGTTTCTTCCAGAAATGCCACATTTCTCCCAAATATATCACATCTTCTCCATGAAATGCCAGGATTCCTCCTGAAATAGGACCTTCTCACCCACAACTACCAGCCTTCTCCCCACAAATTGGACATTTTCTTCCAGAAATGCCACATTTCTCCCAAATACATCACATCTTCTCCAAGAAATACCAGGTTTCCCCCTTGAAATAGGACCTTTTCTCCCACAAATTCCAGTTTTATCCCAAAAGAGGACAGTTTCTTCCAGAAATGCCACATTTCTCCCAAATATATCACATCTTCTCCAAGAAATACCAGGGTTCCCCCTTCAAATAGGACCTTTTCAACCACAAATACCTGTTTTATGCCCAAAATACGGCAGTTTCTTCCAGAAATGCCACATTCTTCCCAAATATATCACATCTTCTCCAAGAAATACCAGCTTTCCCCCTTGAATTAGGACCTTTTCTCCATGAAATACCTCTTTTATCCCCAAAAGAGGACAGTTTCTTCCAGAAATGCCACATTTCTCCCAAATATATCACATCTTCTCCAAGAAATACCAGCTTTCCCCGGGGAAATAGGAACTTTTCAACCACTAATACCTCTTTTATCCCCAAAATAGGACAGTTTCTTCCGGAAAGGCCACATTTCACCCAAATATATCACATCTTCTCCAAGAAATGCCAGGATTCCTCCTGAAATAGGACCTTCTCACCCAAAACTACCAGCCTTCTCCCCCCAAATTGGACATTTTCTTCCAGAAATGCCACATTTCTCCCAAATATATCACATCTTCTCCAAGAAATACCAGGATTCCTCCTGAAATAGGATCTTCTCACCGAAAACTACTAGCCTTCTCCCCCCAAATTGAACATTTTCTTCCAGACATGCCACATTACTCCCAAATATATCACATCTTCTCCAAGAAATACCAGCTTTCCCCCTTCAAATAGGACCTTTTCACCCACAAATACCTGTTTTATCCCCAAAAGAGGACAGTTTCTTCCAGAAATGCCACAATTCTCCCAAATATATCACATCTTCTCCAAGAAATACCAGGGTTCCCCCTTCAAATAGGACCTTTTCACCCACAAATACCTCTTTTATCCCCCAAAGAGGGCAGCTTCTTCCAGACATGCCACATTTCTCCCAAATAGATCACATCTTCTCCAAGAAATACCAGGGTTCCCCCTTCAAATAGGACCTTATCACCCACAAATACCTCTTTTATCCCCAAAAGAGGACAGTTTCTTCCAGAAAGGCCAGATTTCTCCCAAATACATCACATTTTCTGCAGGAAATACCAGCTTTCCCCCTTCAAATAGGACCTTTTCACCAAAAATACCTCTTCTATCCCCAAAAGAGGACAGTTTCTTCCAGGAATGCCACTTTTCTCCCAAATATATCACATCTTCTCCAAGAAATACCAGGTTTCCCCCTTCAAATACAACTTTTTCACCCACAAATACCTGTTCTATCCCCATAAGAGGACAGTTTCTGCCAGAAAGGCCACATTTCTTCAAAATATACCACATCTTCTCCAAGAAATACCAGGTTTCCCCCTTCAAATAGGACCTTTCACCCACAAGTACCTCTTTTATCCCAAAAAAAGGACAGTTTCTTCCAGACATGCCACATTTCTCCCAAATAGATCACATCTTCTCCAAGAAATACCAGGTTTCCCCCTTCAAATAGGACCTTTTCACCCACAAATACCTCTTTTATCCCGCAAATTGAACATATTCTTCCAGAAATGCCACATTTCTCCCAAATATATCACATCTTCTCCAAGATATACCACGTTTCCCCCTTCAAATAGGACCTTTTCACCCACAAATACCTGTTTTATCCCCAAAATAGGACAGTTTCTTCCAGAAATGCCACATTTCTCCAAAATATATCACATCTTCTCCAAGAAATAACAGGTTTCCCCCTCGAAATAGGACCTTTTCACCCACAAATACCTCTTTTATCCCCAAAATACGACAGTTTCTTCCAGAAATGCCACATTTCTCCCAAATATATCACATCTTCTCCAAGAAATACCAGCTTTCCCCCTTCAAATAGGACCTTTTCAACCACAAATACCTCTTTTATCCCCAAAAGAGGACAGTTTCTTCCAGAAATGCCACATTTCTCCCAAATATATCACATCTTCTCCAAGAAATACCAGGGTTCCCCCTTCAAATAGGACCTTTTGACCCACAAATACCTGTTTTATCCCCAAAATACGACAGTTTCTTCCAGAAATGCCACATTTCTCCCAAATATATCACATCTTCTCCCGCAAATACCAGGTTTCCCCCTGGAAATAGGATCTTTTCAACCACTAATACCTCTTTTATCCCAAAAGAGGACAGTTTCTTCCGGAAAGGCCACATTTCTCCCAAATAAATCACATCTTCTCCAAGAAATGCCAGGATTCCTTCTGAAATAGGACCTTCTCACCCACAACTACCAGCCTTCTCCCCCCAAATTGGACATTTTCTTCCAGAAATGCCACATTTCTCCCAAACAAATCACATCTTCTCCAAGAAATAACAGGATTCCTCCTGAAATAGGACCTTCTCACCCAAAATTACCAGCCTTCTCCCCCCAAATTGGACATTTTCTTCCAGAAAGGCCACATTTCTCCCAAATAGATCACATCTTCTCCAAGAAATACCAGCTTTCCCCTTCAAATAGGACCTTTTCTCCCACAAATACCTGTTTTATCCCCAAATAGGACAGTTTCTTCCAGACATGCCACATTTCTCCCAAATACATCACATCTTCTCCAAGAAATACCAGCTTTCCCCCTTCAAATAGGACCTTTTCACCCACACATACCTGTTTGATCCCCAAAATAGGACAGCTTCTTCCAGACATGCCACATTTCTCCCAAATATATCACAACTCCTCCAAGAAATACCAGCTTTCCCCCTTCAAGTAGGACCTTATCACCCACAAATACCTCTTTTATCCCAAAAGAGGACAGTTTCTTCCAGAAATGCCTGATTTCTCCCAAATATATCACATCTTCTCCAAGAAATACCAGGTTTCCCCCTTCAAATAGGACCTTTTCACCCACAAATACCTCTTTTATCCCCAAAAGAGAACAGTTTCTTCCAGAAATGCCTCATTTCTCCCAAATACATCACATCTTTTCCAAGAAATAGCACGTTTCCCCCTTCAAATAGGACCTTTTCACCCACAAATACCTGTTTTATCCCCAAAAGAGGACAGTTTCTTCCAGAAATGCCACATTTCTCCCAAATATACCACATCTTCTCCAAGAAATACCACGTTTCCCCCTTCAAATAGGATCTTTTCACCCACAAATACCTGTTTTATCCCCAAAGTAGGACAGTTTCTTCCAGAAATGCCACAATTCTCCCAAATATATCACATCTTCTCCAAGAAATACCAGGTTTCCCCCTTCAAATAGGACCTTTTCAACCACAAATACCTGTTTTATCCCTCAAATTGGACATATTCTTCGAGAAATGCCACATTTCTCCCAAATACATCACATCTTCTCCAAGAAAAACCAGGTTTCCCCCTTCAAATACGAACTTTTCACCCACAAATACCTCTTTTATCCCCAAAAGAGGACAGTTTCTTCCAGAAATGCCACATTTCTCCCAAATAGATCACATCTTCTCCAAGAAATACCAGGTTTCCCCCTTCAAATAGGACCTTTTCTCCATGAAATACCTCTTTTATCCCCAAAAGAGGACAGTTTCTTCCAGAAATGCCACATTTCTCCCAAATATATCACATCTCCTCCAAGAAATACCAGGATTCCTCCTGAAATAGGAAATTTTCTCCCACAAATACCACCCGTCTCCCCCCAAATAGGACATATTCTTCGAGACATGCCAGGTTTCTCCCAAATATATCACATCTTCTCCAAGAAATACCAGCTTTCCCCCTTGAATTAGGACCTTTTCTCCATGAAATACCTCTTTTATCCCCAAAAGAGGACAGCTTCTTCCAGAAATGCCACATTTCTCCCAAATAGATCACATCTTCTCCAAGAAATACCAGGTTTCCCCCTTCAAATAGGACCTTTTCAACCACTAATACCTCTTTTATCCCCAAAAGAGGACAGTTTCTTCCGGAAAGGCCACATTTCTCCCAAATAGATCACATCTTCTCCAAGAAATGCCAGGATTCCTCCTGACATAGGACCTTCTCACCCAAAACTACCAGCCTTCTCCCCCCAAATTGGACATTTTCTTCCAGAAATGCCACATTTCTCCCAAATATATCACATCTTCTCCAAGAAATACCAGGATTCCTCCTGAAATAGGACCTTCTCACCCACAACTACCAGCCTTCTCCCCCCAAATTGGACATTTTCTTCCAGACATGCAACATTTCTCCCAAATATATCACATCTTCTCCAAGAAATACCAGCATTCCCCCTTCAAATAGGACCTTTTCACCCACAAATACCTCTTTTATCCCCAAAAGAGGACAGTTTATTCCAGACATGCCACATTTCTCCCAAATATACCACATCTTCTCCAAGAAATACCAGGTTTCCCCCTTCAAATAGGACCTTTTCACCCACAAATACCTGTTTTATCCCAAAAGAGGACAGTTTCTTCCAGAAATGCCACAATTCTCCCAAATATATCACATCTTCTCCAAGAAATACCAGCTTTCCCCCTCGAAATAGGACCTTTTCACCCACAAATACCTCTTTTATCCCCAAAAGAGGGCAGATTCTTCCAGAAATGCCACATTTCTCCCAAATATATCACATCTTCTCCAAGAAATACCAGGTTTTCCTCTTCAAATAGGACCTTATCACCCACAAATACCTCTTTTATCCCCAAAAGAGGACAGTTTCTTCCAGAAAGGCCAGATTTCTCCCAAATACATCACATCTTCTCCAAGAAATACCTTGTTTCCCCCTTCAAATAGGACCTTTTCAACCACTAATACCTCTTCTATCCCCAAAAGAGGACCGTTTCTTCCAGGAATGCCACTTTTCTCCCAAATATATCACATCTTCTCCAAGAAATAACAGGTTTCCCCCTTCAAATACAACGTTTTCACCCACAAATACCTGTTTTATCCCCAAAATAGGACAGTTTCTTCCAGAAATGCACATTTCTCCAAAATATATCACATCTTCTCCAAGAAATACCAGGTTTCCCCCTTCAAATAGGACCTTTTCACCCACAAGTACCTCTTTTATTCCCAAAATAGGACAGTTTCTTCCAGACATGCCACATTTCTCCCAAATAGATCACATCTTCTCCAAGAAATACCAGGTTTCCCCTTTCAAATACGACCATTTCAACCACAAATACCTGTTTTATCCCTCAAATTGAACATATTCTTCCAGAAATGCCACATTTCTCCCAAATATATCACATCTTCTCCAAGATATACCACGTTTCCCCCTTCAAATAGGACCTTTGCACCCACACATACCTGTTTTGTGCCCAAAATACGACAGTTTCTTCCAGAAATGCCACATTTCTCCCAAATATATCATATCTTCTCCAAGAAATACCAGGTTTCCCCCTTCAAATAGGAAATTTTCACCCACAAATACCTGTTTTATCCTTAAAAGAGGACAGTTTCTTCCAGAAATGCCAGATTTCTCCCAAATACATCACATCTTCTCCAAGATATACCAGGCTATCCCCGTTCAAATAGGACCTTTTCACCCACAAATACCTCTTTTATCCCCAAAAGAGGACAGTTTCTTCCAGACATGCCACATTTCTCCCAAATATATCACATCTTCTCCAAGAAATAACAGGTTTCCCCCTCGAAATAGGACCTTTTCACCCACAAATACCTCTTTTATCCCAAAAGAGGACAGTTTCTTCCAGAAATGCCACATTTCTCCCAAATAGATCACATCTTCTCCAAGAAATACCAGGTTTCCCCCTTCAAATAGGACCTTTTCACCCACAAATACCTCTTTTATCCCCAAAAGAGGACAGTTTCTTCCAGAAATGCCACAATTCTCCCAAATATACAACATCTTCTCCAAAAAATACCAGGGTTCCCCCTTCAAATAGGACCTTTTCACCCACAAATACCTCTTTTATCCCCAAAAGAGGGCAGCTTCTTCCAGACATGCCACATTTCTCCCAAATATATCACATCTTCTCCAAGAAATACCAGGGTTCCCCCTTCAAATAGGACCTTATCACCCACAAATACCTCTTCTATCCCCAAAAGAGGACAGTTTCTTCCAGGAATGCCACTTTTCTCCCAAATATATCACATCTTCTCCAAGAAATAACAGGTTTCCCCCTTCAAATAGGACCTTTTCACCCACAAATACCTGTTTTATCCCCAAAATAGGACAGTTTCTTCCAGAAATGCCACATTTCTCCAAAATATACCATATCTTCTCCAAGAAATACCAGGTTTCCCCCTTCAAATAGGACCTTTTCACCCACAAGTACCTCTTTTATCCCAAAAGAGGACAGTTTCTGCCAGACATGCCACATTTCTCCCAAATATATCACATCTTCTCCAAGAAATACCAGGTTTCCCCTTTCAAATAGGACCTTTTCAACCACAAATACCTGTTTTATCCCTCAAATTGAACATATTCTTCCAGAAATGCACATTTCTCCCAAATATATCACATCTTCTCCAAGATATACCAGGTTTCCCCCTTCAAATAGGACCTTTTCACCCACACATACCTGTTTGATCCCCAAAATAGGACAGTTTCTGCCAGAAATGCCACATTTCTCCCAAATATATCACATCTTCTCCAAGAAATAACAGGTTTCCCCCTCGAAATAGGACCTTTTCACCCACAAATACCTCTTTTATCCCCAAAAGAGGACAGTTTCTTCCAGAAATGCCACATTTCTCCCAAATATATCACATCTTCTCCAAGAAATACCAGGTTTCCCCCTTCAAATAGGACCTTTTCACCCACAAATACCTGTTTTATCCCCAAAATAGGACAGTTTCTTCCAGAAATGCCACATTTCTCCCAAATAGATCACATCTTCTCCAAGAAATACCAGGGTTCCCCCTTCAAATAGGACCTTTTCAACCACAAATACCTCTTTTATCCCAAAATAGGACAGTTTCTTCCAGAAATGCCACATTTCTCCCAAATATATCACATCTTCTCCCACAAATACCAGGTTTCCCCCTGGAAATAGGATCTTTTCAACCACTAATACCTCTTTTATCCCCAAAAGAGGACAGTTTCTTCCGGAAAGGCCACATTTCTCCCAAATATATCACATCTTCTCCAAGAAATGCCAGGATTCCTCCTGAAATAGGACCTTCTCACCCACAACTACCAGCCTTCTCCCCTCAAATAGGACATTTTCTTCCAGAAATGCCACATTTCTCCCAAATAGATCACATCTTCTCCAAGAAATACCAGGATTCCTCCTGAAATAGGACCTTCTCACCGAAAACTACCAGCCTTCTCCCCCCAAATTGGACATTTTCTTCCAGAAAGGCCACATTTCTCCCAAATAGATCACATCTTCTCCAAGAAATACCAGCTTTCCCCCTTCAAATAGGACCTTTTCTCCCACAAATACCTGTTTTATCCCCAAAATAGGACAGTTTCTTCCAGACATGCCACATTTCTCCCAAATATATCACATCTTCTCCAAGAAATACCAGCTTTCCCCCTTCAAATAGGACCTTTTCACCCACACATACCTGTTTGATCCCCAAAATAGGACAGCTTCTTCCAGACATGCCACATTTCTCCCAAATATATCACAACTCCTCCAAGAAATACCAGCTTTCCCCCTTCAAATAGGACCTTATCACCGACAAATACCTCTTTTATCCCCAAAAGAGGACAGTTTCTGCCAGAAAGGCCGTATTTCTCCCAAATATATCACATCTTCTCCAAGAAATGCCACGTTTCCCCCTTCAAATAGGACCTTTTCACCCACAAATACCTCTTTTATCCCCAAAAGAGGACAGTTTCTTCCAGAAATGCCTCATTTCTCCCAAATACATCACATCTTCTCCAAGAAATACCAGCTTTCCCCCTTCAAATAGGACCTTTTCACCCACAAATACCTCTTTTATACCCAAAATAGGACAGTTTCTTCCAGAAATGCCACATTTCTCCCAAATATACCACATCTTCTCCAAGAAATACCAGCTTTCCCCCTTCAAATAGGACCTTTTCAACCACAAATACCTCTTTTATCCCCAAAAGAGGACAGTTTCTTGCAGAAATGCCTCATTTCTCCCAAATAGATCACATCTTCTCCAAGAAATACCACGTTTCCCCCTTCAAATAGGACCTTTTCACCCACAAATACCTGTTTTATCCCCAAAGTAGGACAGTTTCTTCCAGAAATGCCACATTTCTCCCAAATAGATCACATCTTCTCCAAGAAATACCAGCTTTCCCCCTTCAAATAGGACCTTTTCAACCACAAATACCTGTTTTATCCCTCAAATTGGACATATTCTTCCAGAAATGCCAGATTACTCCCAAATATATCACATCTTCTCCAAGAAATACCACGTTTCCCCCTTCAAATAGGACCTTTTCACCCACAAATACCTCTTTTATCCCCAAAAGAGGACAGTTTCTTCCAGAAATGCCAGATTTCTCCCAAATAGTTCACATCTTCTCCAAGAAATACCAGGGTTCCCCCTTCAAATAGGACCTTTTCACCCACAAGTACCTCTTTTATCCCCAAAATAGGACAGTTTCTTCCAGACATGCCGCATTTCTCCCAAATATATCACATCTTCTCCAAGAAATACCAGGTTTCCCCCTTCAAATAGAGACCTTTTCAACCACAAATACCTGTTTTATCCCCAAAAGAGGACAGTTTCTTCCAGAAATGCCACATTTCTCCCAAATATATCACATCTTCTCCAAGATATACCACGTTTCCCCCTTCAAATAGGACCTTTTCACCCACAAATACCTGTTTTATCCCCACAATAGGACAGTTTCTTCCAGAAATGCCACATTTCTCCCAAATATATCATATCTTCTCCAAGAAATACCAGGTTTCCCCCTTCAAATAGGAAATTTTCACCAACAAATACCTGTTTTATCCCCAAAAGAGGACAGTTTCTTCCAGAAATGCCACATTTCTCCCAAATACATCACATCTTCTCCAAGATATACCAGCTTTCCCCCTTCAAATAGGACCTTTTCACCCACAAATACCTCTTTTATCCCCAAAAGAGGACAGTTTCTTCCAGAAATGCCACATTTCTCCCAAATAGATCACATCTTCTCCAAGAAATACCAGGTTTCCCCCTCGAAATAGGACCTTTTCACCCACAAATACCTCTTTTATCCCCAAAAGAGGACAGTTTCTTCCAGAAATGCCACATTTCTCCCAAATATATCACATCTTCTCCAAGAAATACCAGCTTTCCCCCTTCAAATAGGACCTTTTCACCCACAAATACCTCTTTTATCCCCAAAAGAGGACAGTTTCTTCCAGAAATGCCACATTTCTCCCAAATATATCACATCTTCTCCAACAAATACCAGGGTTCGCCCTTCAAATAGGACCTTTTCAACCACAAATACCTGTTTTATCCCCAAAATACGACAGTTTCTTCCAGAAATGCCACATTTCTCCCAAATATATCACATCTTCTCCAAGAAATACCAGGTTTCCCCCTTCAAATAGGACCTTTTCAACCACTAATACCTCTTTTATCCCCAAAACAGGACAGTTTCTTCCGGAAAGGCCACATTTCTCCCAAATATATCACATCTTCTCCAAGAAATGCCAGGATTCCTCCTGAAATAGGACCTTCACACCCACAACTACCAGCCTTCTCCCCCCAAATAGGACATTTTCTTCCAGAAATGCCACATTTCTCCCAAACATATCACATCTTCTCCAAGAAATACCAGGATTCCTCCTGAAATAGGACCTTCTCACCCACAACTACCAGCCTTCTCCCCCCAAATTGGACATTTTCTTCCAGAAAGGCCACATTTCTCCCAAATATACCACATCTTCTCCAAGAAATACCAGCTTTCCCCCTTCAAATAGGACCTTTTCTCCCACAAATACCTCTTTTATCCCCAAAAGAGTACAGTTTCTTCCAGACATGCCACATTTCTCCCAAATAGATCACATCTTCTCCAAGAAATACCAGGTTTCCCCCTTCAAATAGGACCTTTTCACCCACAAATACCTCTTTTATCCCAAAAATAGGACAGCTTCTTCCAGACATGCCACATTTCTCCCAAATATATCACAACTCCTCCAAGAAATACCAGCTTTCCCCCTTCAAATAGGACCTTTTCACACACAAATACCTCTTTTATCCCCAAAAGAGGACAGTTTCTTCCAGAAATGCCAGATTTCTCCCAAATAGATCACATCTTCTCCAAGAAATACCAGGTTTCCCCATTCAAATAGGACCTTTTCACCCACAAATACCTCTTTAATCCCCAAAAGAGGACAGTTTCTTCCAGAAATGCCTCATTTCTCCCAAATACATCACATCTTCTCCAAGAAATACCAGCTTTCCCCCTACAAATAGGACCTTTCCACCCACAAATACCTGTTTTATCCCCAAAATAGGACACTTTCTTCCAGAAATGCCACATTTCTCCAAAATATACCACATCTTCTCCAAGAAATACCCGGTTTCCCCCTTCAAATAGGACCTTTTCACCCACAAATACCTCTTTTATCCCCAAAGTAGGACAGTTTCTTCCAGACATGCCACATTTCTCCCAAATATATCACATCTTCTCCAAGAAATACCAGGTTTCCCCCTTCAAATAGGACCTTTTCACCCACAAATACCTGTTTTATCCCTCAAATTGGACATATTCTTCCAGAAATGCCACATTTCTCCCAAATATATCACATCTTCTCCAAGAAATACCAGGTTTCCCACTTCAAATAGGACCTTTTCACCCACAAATACCTCTTTTATCCCCAGAAGAGGACAGTTTCTTCCAGAAATGCCACATTTCTCCCAAATAGATCACATCTTCTCCAAGAAATACCAGGGTTCCCCCTTCAAATAGGACCTTTTCTCCATGAAATAACTCTTTTATCCCCAAAAGAGGACAGTTTCTGCCAGAAATGCCACATTTCTCCCAAATATATCACATCTTCTCCAAGAAATACCAGGATTCCTCCTGAAATAGGAAATTTTCTCCCACAAATACCACCCTTCTCCCCCCAAATAGGACATATTCTTCCAGACATGCCACATTTCTCCCAAATATATCACATCTTCTCCAAGAAATACCAGGTTTCCCCCTTCAAATAGGACCTTTTCTCCATGAAATACCTCTTTTATCCCCAAAAGAGGACAGTTTCTTCCAGAAAGGCCACATTTCTCCCAAATATATCACATCTTCTCCAAGAAATACCAGGTTTCCCCCTTCAAATAGGACCTTTTCACCCACAAATACCTGTTTTATCCCCAAAAGAGGACAGTTTCTTCCAGAAATGCCAGATTTCTCCCAAATACATCACATCTTCTCCAAGAAATACCAGGGCTCCCCCTTCAAATAGGACCTTTTCTCCCACACATACCTCTTTTATCCCCAAAATAGGACAGTTTCTGCCAGAAATGCCACATTTCTCCAAAATAGATCACATCTCCTCCAAGAAATACCAGGATTCCTCCTGAAATAGGACCTTTTCTCCCACAAATACCAGCCTTCTCCCCAAAAATAGGACATTTTCTTCCAGACATGCCACATATCACCCAAATATATCACATCTTCTCCAAGAAATACCAGCTTTCCCCCTTCAAATTGGACCTTTTCACCTACAAATACCTCTTTTATCCCCAAAATAGAACAGTTTCTTCCAGAAATGCCACAATCAACCCAAACATATCACATCTCCTCCAAGAAATACCATGGTTCCCCCTTCAAATAGGACCTTTTCTACCACAAATACCTGTTTTATCCCCAAAATACGACAGTTTCTTCCAGACATGCCACATTTCTCCCAAATATATCACATCTTCTCCAAGAAATACCACGTTTCCCCCTTCAAATAGGACCTTTTCAACCACTAATTCCTCTTTTATCCCCAAAATAGGACAGTTTCTTATAGAAATGCCACATTTCTCCCAAATATATCACATCTTCTCCAAGAAATACCAGGATTCCTTCTGAAAGAGGACCTTTTCACCCACAAATACCTCTTTTATCCCTCAAATAGGACAGTTTCCTCCAGAAAGGCCACATTTCTCCCAAATAGATCACATCTTCTCCAAGAAATATCAGGATTCCTCCTGAAAGAGGACCTTTTCTCCCACAAATACCAGCCTTCTCCCCCCAAATAGGACAGTTTCTTCCAGAAATGCCACATTTCTCCCAAATATATCACATCTTCTCCAAGAAATACCAGGTTTTCCCCCTTCAAATAGGACCTTGTCACCCACAAATACCTGTTATATCCCCAAAAGAGGACAGTTTCTGCCAGAAATGCCACATTTCTACCAAATATATCACCTCTTCTCCAAGAAATACCAGCTTTCCCCCTTCAAATAGACCTTTTCACCCACTAATAGCAGGCTTCTCCCCCCAAATAGGACAGTTTCTTCCTGACATGCCACATTTCTCCCAAATATATCACATCTTCTCCAAGAAATACCAGGTTTCCCCCTGGAAATAGGACCTTTTCACCCACAAATACCTGTTTTATCCCCAAAAGAGGACAGTTTCTTCCAGAAAGGCCACATTTCTCCCAAATATATCACATCTCCTTCAAGAAATACCAGGTTTCCCCCTTCAAATAGGACATTTCTCCAAGAAATACCTGTTTTCTCCCCAAAACAGGACACTTTCTACCAGAAATGCCACATTTCTCCCAAATATATCACATCTTCTCCAAGAAATACCAGGTTTCCCCCTTCAAATAGGACCTTTTCACCCACAAATACCTCTTTTATCCCTCAAATAGGACAGTTTCTTCCAGAAAGGCCACATTTCTCCCAAACATATCACATCTCCTCCAAGAAATACCAGGATTCCTCCTGAAATAGGAACTTTTCTCCCACAAATACCACCCTTCTCCCCCCAAATAGGACATTTTCCTCCAGACATGCCACATTTCTCCCAAATATATCACATCTTCTCCAAGAAATACCAGGTTTTCCCCTGGAAATAGGAACTTTTCACACACAAATACCTCTTTTATCCCCAAAAGAGGACAGTTTCTGCCAGACATGCCACATTTCTCCCAAATATACCACATCTTCTCCAAGAAATACCAGGTTTCCCCCTTCAAATAGGACCTTTTCACCCACAAATACCTCTTTTATCCCCAAAAGAGGACAGTATCTTCCAGACATGCCACATTTCTCCCAAATATATCACATCTTCTCCAAGAAATACCACGTTTCCCCCTTCAATTAGGACCTTTTCTCCTTGAAATACCTGTTTTATCCCCAAAAGAGGACATTTTCTTCCAGAAAGGCCACATTTCTCCCAAATATATCACATCTTCTCCAAGAAATACCAGGTTTCCCCCTTCAAATAGGACCTTTTCTACCACTAATACCACTTTTATCCCCAAAAGAGGACAGTTTCTTCCAGAAAGGCCACATTTCTCCCAAATATATCACATCTTCTCCAAGAAATACCAGGGTTCCCCCTTCAAATCGGACCTTATCACCCACAAATACCTCTTTTATCCCCAAAAGAGAACACTTTCTTCCAGACATGTCACATTTCTCCCAAACATATCACATCTTCTCCACGAAATACCTGCTTTCCCCCTTCAAATAGGACCTTTTCACCCACAAATACCTCTTTTATCCCCAAAATAGGACAGTTTCTGCCAGAAATGCCACATTTCTCCCAAATATATCACATCTTCTCCAAGAAATACCAGGATTCCTCCTGAAATAGGACATTCTCACCCACAACTACCAGCCTTCTCCCCACAAATTGGACATTTTCTTCCAGAAATGCCTGATTTCTCCCAAATATATCACAGCTTCTCCAAGAAATACCAGCTTTCCCCCTTCAAATAGGACCTTTTCACCCACAAATACCTCTTTTATCCCCAAAAGAGGACAGTTTCTTCCAGAAATGCCACATTTCTCCCAAATAGATCACATCTTCTCCAAGAAATACCAGGTTTCCCCCTTCAAATAGGACCTTTTCACCCACAAATACCTCTTTTATCCCCAAAACAGGACAGTTTCTTCCAGAAATGCCTCATTTCTCCCAAATACATCACAACTTCTCCAAGAAATACCAGCTTTCCCCCTTCAAATAGGACCTTTTCACCCACAAATACCTGTTTTATCCCCAAAATAGGACACTTTCTTCCAGAAATGCCACATTTCTCCCAAATATACCACATCTTCTCCAAGAAATACCAGGTTTCCCCCTTCAAATAGGACCTTTTCAACCACAAATACCTCTTTTATCCCCAAAAGAGGACAGTTTCTTCCAGAAATGCCTCATTTCTCCCAAATATATCACATCTTCTCCAAGAAATACCACGTTTCCCCCTTCAAATCGGACCTTTTCACCCACAAATACCTGTTTTATCCCCAAAGTAGGACAGTTTCTTCCAGAAATGCCAGATTACTCCCAAATATATCACATCTTCTCCAGGAAATACCAGGTTTCCCCCTTCAAATAGGACCTTTTCACCCACAAATACCTCTTTTAACCCCAAAAGAGGACAGTTTCTTCCAGAAATGCCACATTTCTCCCAAATAGATCACATCTTCTCCAAGAAATACCAGGGTTCCCCCTTGAAATAGGACCTTTTCTCCATGAAATACCTCTTTTATCCCCAAAAGAGGACAGTTTCTTCCAGAAATGCCACATTTCTCCCAAATATATCACATCTTCTCCAAGAAATACCAGGTTTCCCCGGGAAAATAGGACCTTTTCAATCACTAATACCTCTTTTATCCCCAGAAGAGGACAGTTTCTTCCAGAAAGGCCACATTTCTCCCAAATAGATCACATCTTCTCCAAGAAATGCCAGGATTCCTCCTGAAATAGGACCTTCTCACGCAAAACTACCAGCCTTCTCCCCCCAAATTGGACATTTTCTTCCAGAAATGCCACATTTCTCCCAAATATATCACATCTTCTCCAAGAAATACCAGGATTCCTCCTGAAATAGGAACTTCTTACCCAGAACTACCAGCCTTCTAACCCCAAATTGGACATTTTCTTCCAGACATGCAACATTTCTCCCAAATATATCACATCTTCTCCAAGAAATACCAGCATTCCCCCTTCAAATAGGACCTTTTCTCCCACAAATACCTCTTTTATCCCCAAAAGAGGACAGTTTCTTCCAGAAATGCCACATTTCTCCCAAATAGATCACATCTTCTCCAAGAAATACCAGGTTTCCCCCTTCAAATAGGATCCTTTCACCCACAAATACCTCTTTTAACCCCAAAAGAGGACAGTTTCTTCCAGACATGCCACATTTCTCCCAAATATATCACATCTTCTCCAAGAAATACCAGGGTTCCCCCTTCAAATAGGACCTTATCACTCACAAATACCTCTTTTATTCCCAAAATAGGACAGTTTCTTCCAGAAATGCCAGATTTCTCCCAAATATATCACATCTTCTCCAAGAAATACCACGTTTCCCCCTTCAAATAGGACCTTTTCAAACACAAATACCTCTTTTATCCCCAAAATACGACAGTTTCTTCCAGGAATGCCAGATTTCTCCCAAATACATCACATCTTCTCCAAGAAATAACAGGTTTCCACCTTCAAATACAGCGTTTTCACCCACAAATACCTCTTTTATCCCCAAAAGAGGACAGTTTATTCCAGACATGCCACATTTCTCCCAAATATACCACATCTTCTCCAAGAAATACCACGTTTCCCCCTTCAAATAGGACCTTTTCACCCACAAATAACTCTTTTATCCCCAAAAGAGGACAGTTTCTTCCAGACATGCCACATTTCTCCCAAATAGATCACATCTTCTCCAAGAAATACCAGGTTTCCCTCTTCAAATAGGACCTTTTCAACCACAAATACCTGTTTTATCCCTCAAATTGAACATATTCTTCCAGAAACGCCACATTTCTCCCGAATATATCACATCTTCTCCAAGATATACCACGTTTCCCCCTTCAAATAGGACCTTTTCACCCACAAGTACCTCTTTTATCCCCAAAATAGGACAGTTTCTTCCAGAAATGCCACATTTCTCCCAAATATATCATATCTTCTCCAAGAAATACCAGCTTTCCCCCTTCAAATAGGAAATTTTCACCCACAAATACCTGTTTTATCCCCAAAAGAGGACAGTTTCTTCCAGAAATGCCACATTTCTCCCAAATAGATCACATCTTCTCCAAGAAATACCAGGGTTCCCCCTTCAAATAGGACCTTTTCTCCATGAAATACCTCTTTTATCCCCAAAAGAGGACAGTTTCCGCCAGAAATGCCACATTTCTCCCAAATAGATCACATCTCCTCCAAGAAATACCAGGATTCCTCCTGAAATAGGAAATTTTCTCCCACAAATACCACCCTTCTCCCCCCAAATAGGACATATTCTTCCAGACATGCCACATTTCTCCCAAATATATCACATCTTCTCCAAGAAATACCAGCTTTCCCCCTTCAAATAGGACCTTTTCAACCACAAATACCTCTTTTATCCCCAAAAGAGGACAGTTTCTTCCAGACATGCCACATTTCTCCCAAATATATCACATCTTCTCCAAGAAATACCAGGTTTCCCCCTTCAAATGGGACCTTTTCACCCACAAATACTTCTTCTATCCCCAAAAGAGGACAGTTTCTTCCAGAAATGCCACATTTCTCCCAAATATATCATATCTTCTCCAAGAAATAACAGGTTTCCCCCTTCAAATAGGAAATTTTCACCCACAAATACCTGTTTTATCCCCAAAAGAGGACAGTTTCTTCCAGAAATGCCAGATTTCTCCCAAATACATCACATCTTCTCCAAGAAATACCAGGGCTCCCCCTTCAAATAGGACCTTTTCTCCCACACATACCTCTTTTATCCCCAAAATAGGACAGTTTCTGCCAGAAATGCCACATTTCTCCCAAATAGATCACATCTCCTCCAAGAAATACCAGGATTCCTCCTGAAATAGGACCTTTTCTCCCACAAATACCAGCCTTCTCCCCAAAAATAGGACATTTTCTTCCAGACATGCCACATATCACCCAAATATATCACATCTTCTCCAAGAAATACCAGCTTTCCCCCTTCAAATTGGACCTTTTCACCTACAAATACCTCTTTTATCCCCAAAATAGAACAGTTTCTTCCAGAAATGCCACAATCAACCCAAACATATCACATCTTCTCCAAGAAATACCAGGGTTCCCCCTTCAAATAGGACCTTTTCACCCACAAGTACCTGTTTTATCCCCAAAAGAGGACAGTTTCTTCCAGAAATGCCACATTTCTCCCAAACATATCTCATCTCCTCCAAGAAATACCATGGTTCCCCCTTCAAATAGGACCTTTTCTCCCACAAATACCTGTTTTATCCCCAAAACAGGACAGTTTCTTCCAGACATGCCACATTTCTCCCAAATATATCACATCTTCTCCAAGAAATACCACGTTTCCCCCTTCAAATAGGACCTTTTCAACCACTAATTCCTCTATTATCCCCAAAATAGGACAGTTTCTTATAGAAATGCCACATTTCTCCCAAATATATCACATCTTCTCCAAGAAATACCAGGATTCCTTCTGAAAGAGGACCTTTTCACCCACAAATACCTCTTTTATCCCTCAAATAGGACAGTTTCCTCCAGAAAGGCCACATTTCTCCCAAATAGATCACATCTTCTCCAAGAAATATCAGGATTCCTCCTGAAAGAGGACCTTTTCTCCCACAAATACCAGCCTTCTCCCCCCAAATAGGACAGTTTCTTCCAGAAATGCCACATTTCTCCCAAATATATCACATCTTCTCCAAGAAATACCAGGTTTCCCCCTTCAAATAGGACCTTGTCACCCACAAATACCTGTTATATCCCCAAAAGAGGACAGTTTCTGCCAGAAATGCCACATTTCTACCAAATATATCACCTCTTCTCCAAGAAATACCAGCTTTCCCCCTTCAAATAGACCTTTTCACCCACTAATAGCAGGCTTCTCCCCCCAAATAGGACAGTTTCTTCCTGACATGCCACATTTCTCCCAAATATATCACATCTTCTCCAAGAAATACCAGGTTTCCCCCTGGAAATAGGACCTTTTCACCCACAAATACCTGTTTTATCCCCAAAAGAGGACAGTTTCTTCCAGAAAGGCCACATTTCTCCCAAATATATCACATCTCCTTCAAGAAATACCAGGTTTCCCCCTTCAAATAGGACATTTCTCCAAGAAATACCTGTTTTCTCCCCAAAACAGGATACTTTCTACCAGAAATGCCACATTTCTCCCAAATATATCACATCTTCTCCAAGAAATACCAGGTTTCCCCCTTCAAATAGGACCTTTTCACCCACAAATACCTCTTTTATCCCTCAAATAGGACAGTTTCTTCCAGAAAGGCCACATTTCTCCCAAACATATCTCATCTCCTCCAAGAAATACCAGGATTCCTCCTGAAATAGGAACTTTTCTCCCACAAATACCACCCTTCTCCCCCCAAATAGGACATTTTCCTCCAGACATGCCACATTTCTCCCAAATATATCACATCTTCTCCTAGAAATACCAGGTTTTCCCCTTCAAATAGGACCTTTTCACCCACAAATACCTCTTTTCTCCCCAAAAGAGGACAGTTTCTGCCAGACATGCCACATTTCTCCCAAATATATCACATCTTCTCCAAGAAATACCAGGTTTCCCCCTTCAAATAGGACCTTTTCACCCACAAATACCTGTTTTATCCCCAAAAGAGGACAGTATCTTCCAGACATGCCACATTTCTCCCAAATATATCACATCTTCTCCAAGAAATACCACGTTTCCCCCTTCAATTAGGACCTTTTCTCCTTGAAATACCTGTTTTATCCCCAAAAGAGGACATTTTCTTCCAGAAAGGCCACATTTCTCCCAAATAGATCACATCTTCTCCAAGAAATACCAGGTTTCCCCCTTCAAATAGGACCTTTTCTACCACTAATACCACTTTTATCCCCAAAAGAGGACAGTTTCTTCCAGAAAGGCCACATTTCTCCCAAATATATCACATCTTCTCCAAGAAATACCAGGGTTCCCCCTTCAAATCGGACCTTATCACCCACAAATACCTCTTTTATGCCCAAAAGAGAACACTTTCTTCCAGACATGTCACATTTCTCCCAAACATATCACATCTTCTCCACGAAATACCTGCTTTCCCCCTTCAAATAGGACCTTTTCACCCACAAATACCTCTTTTATCCCCAAAATAGGACAGTTTCTGCCAGAAATGCCACATTTCTCCCAAATATATCACATCTTCTCCAAGAAATACCAGGATTCCTCCTGAAATAGGACATTCTCACCCACAACTACCAGCCTTCTCCCCACAAATTGGACATTTTCTTCCAGAAATGCCTGATTTCTCCCAAATATATCACAGCTTCTCCAAGAAATACCAGCTTTCCCCCTTCAAATAGGACCTTTTCTCCCACAAATACCTCTTTTATCCCCAAAAGAGGACAGTTTCTTCCAGAAATGCCACATTTCTCCCAAATAGATCACATCTTCTCCAAGAAATACCAGGGTTCCCCCTTCAAATAGGACCTTTTCACCCACAAATACCTGTTTTATCCCCAAAAGAGGACAGTTTCTTCCAGAAATGCCTCATTTCTCCCAAATACATCACAACTTCTCCAAGAAATACCAGCTTTCCCCCTTCAAATAGGACCTTTTCACCCACAAATACCTGTTTTATCCCCAAAATAGGACACTTTCTTCCAGAAATGCCACATTTCTCCCAAATATACCACATCTTCTCCAAGAAATACCAGGTTTCCCCCTTCAAATAGGACCTTTTCAACCACAAATACCTCTTTTATCCCCAAAAGAGGACAGTTTCTTCCAGAAATGCCTCATTTCTCCCAAATATATCACATCTTCTCCAAGAAATACCACGTTTCCCCCTTCAAATAGGACCTTTTCACCCACAAATACCTTTTAATCCCCAAAGTAGGACAGTTTCTTCCAGAAATGCCACATTTCTCCCAAATATATCACATCTTCTCCAAGAAATACCAGGTTTCCCCCTTCAAATAGGACCTTTTCAACCACAAATACCTGTTTTATCCCTCAAATTGGACATATTCTTCCAGAAATGCCAGATTACTCCCAAATATATCACATCTTCTCCAAGAAATACCACGTTTCCCCCTTCAATTAGGACCTTTTCTCCTTGAAATACCTGTTTTATCCCCAAAAGAGGACATTTTCTTCCAGAAAGGCCACATTTCTCCCAAATAGATCACATCTTCTCCAAGAAATACCAGGTTTCCCCCTTCAAATAGGACCTTTTCTACCACTAATACCACTTTTATCCCCAAAAGAGGACAGTTTCTTCCAGAAAGGCCACATTTCTCCCAAATATATCACATCTTCTCCAAGAAATACCAGGGTTCCCCCTTCAAATCGGACCTTATCACCCACAAATACCTCTTTTATCCCCAAAAGAGAACACTTTCTTCCAGACATGTCACATTTCTCCCAAACATATCACATCTTCTCCACGAAATACCTGCTTTCCCCCTTCAAATAGGACCTTTTCACCCACAAATACCTCTTTTATCCCCAAAATAGGACAGTTTCTTCCAGAAATGCCACATTTCTCCCAAATATATCACATCTTCTCCAAGAAATACCAGGATTCCTCCTGAAATAGGACATTCTCACCCACAACTACCAGCCTTCTCCCCCCAAATAGGACATTTTCTTCCAGAAATGCCTGATTTCTCCCAAATATATCACAGCTTCTCCAAGAAATACCAGCTTTCCCCCTTCAAATAGGACCTTTTCTCCCACAAATACCTCTTTTATCCCCAAAAGAGGACAGTTTCTTCCAGAAATGCCACATTTCTCCCAAATAGATCACATCTTCTCCAAGAAATACCAGGGTTCCCCCTTCAAATAGGACCTTTTCACCCACAAATACCTCTTTTATCCCCAAAAGAGGACAGTTTCTTCCAGAAATGCCTCATTTCTCCCAAATACATCACAACTTCTCCAAGAAATACCAGCTTTCCCCCTTCAAATAGGACCTTTTCACCCACAAATACCTGTTTTATCCCCAAAATAGGACACTTTCTTCCAGAAATGCCACATTTCTCCCAAATATACCACATCTTCTCCAAGAAATACCAGGTTTCCCCCTTCAAATAGGACCTTTTCAACCACAAATACCTCTTTTATCCCCAAAAGAGGACAGTTTCTTCCAGAAATGCCTCATTTCTCCCAAATATATCACATCTTCTCCAAGAAATACCACGTTTCCCCCTTCAAATAGGACCTTTTCACCCACAAATACCTCTTTTATCCCCAAAGTAGGACAGTTTCTTCCAGACATGCCAGATTTCTCCCAAATATATCACATCTTCTCCAAGAAATACCAGGTTTCCCCCTTCAAATAGGACCTTTTCAACCACAAATACCTGTTTTATCCCTCAAATTGGACATATTCTTCCAGAAATGCCAGATTACTCCCAAATATATCACATCTTCTCCAAGAAATACCAGGTTTCCCCCTTCAAATAGGAACTTTTCACCCACAAATACCTCTTTTATCCCCAAAAGAGGACAGTTTCTTCCAGAAATGCCACATTTCTCCCAAATAGATCACATCTTCTCCAAGAAATACCAGCTTTCCCCCTTCAAATAGGACCTTTTCACCCACAAATACCTCTTTTATCCCCAAAATAGGACAGTTTCTTCCAGAAAGGCCACATTTCACCCAAACATATCTCATCTCCTCCAAGAAATACCAGGATTCCTCCTGAAATAGGACCTTTTCTCCCACAAGTACCAGCCTTCTCCCCGCAAATAGGACATTTTCTTCCAGACATGCCACATTTCTCCCAAATATATCACATCTTCTCCAAGAAATACCAGGTTTCCCCCTTCAAATAGGACCTTTTCACCCACACATACCTCTTTTATCCCCAAAAGAGGACAGTTTCTTCCAGACATGCCACATTTCTCCCAAATATATCACATCTTCTCCAAGAAATACCAGGATTCCTCCTGAAATAGGACCTTCTCACCCAAAACTACCAGCCTTCTCACCCCAAATTGGACATTTTCTTCCAGAAATGCCACATTTCTCCCAAATATATCACATCTTCTCCAAGAAATACCAGGATTCCTCCTGAAATAGGACCTTCACACCCAAAACTACCAGCCTTCTCTCCCCAAATTGGACATTTTCTTACAGAAAGGCCACATTTCTCCCAAATAGATCACATCTTCTCCAAGAAATACCAGGTTTTCCCCTGGAAATAGGACCTTTTCACCCACAAATACCTCTTTTATCCCCAAAAGAGGACAGTTTCTTCCAGAAATGCCAGATTTCTCCCAAATACATCACATCTTCTCCAAGAAATACCAGCTTTCCCCCTTCAAATAGCACCTTTTCACCCACAAATACCTGTTTTATCCCCAAAATAGGACAGTTTCTTCCAGACATGCCACATTACTCCTAAATAGATCACATCTTCTCCAAGAAATACCAGGTTTCCCCCTTCAAATAGGACCTTTTCACCCACAAATACCTGTTTTATCCCCAAAATAGGACAGCTTCTTCCAGACATGCCACATTTCTCCCAAATATATCACATCTTCTCCAAGAAATACCAGCTTTCCCCCTTCAAATAGGCCCTTTTCACCCACAAATACCTCTTTTATCCCCAAAAGAGGACAGTTTCTTCCAGAAATGCCACATTTCTCCCAAATATATCACATCTTCTCCAAGAAATACCAGGTTTCCCCCTTCAAATAGGACCTTTTCACCCACAAATACCTGTTTTATCCCCAAAAGAGGACAGTTTCTTCCAGAAATGCCTGATTTCTCCCAAATACATCACATCTTCTCCAAGAAATACCAGGTTTCCCCCTTCAAATAGGACCTTTTCGCCCACAAATACCTGTTTTATCCCCAAAATAAGACAGTTTCTTCCAGAAATGCCACATTTCTCCCAAATATATCACATCTTCGCCAAGAAATACCACGTTTCCCCCTTCAAATAGGACCTTTTCACCCACAAATACCTGTTTTATCCCCAAAAGAGGACAGTTTCCTCCAGAAAGGCCACATTTCTCCCAAATATATCATATCTTCTCCAAGAAATACCAGCTTTCCCCCTTCAAATAGGAAATTTTCACCCACAAATACCTGTTTTATCCCCAAAAGAGGACAGTTTCTTCCAGAAATGCCACATTTCTCCCAAATAGATCACATCTTCTCCAAGAAATACCAGGTTTCCCCCTTCAAATAGGACCTTTTCAACCACAAATACCTCTTTTATCCCCAAAAGAGGACAGTTTCTTCCAGAAATGCCACATTTCTCCCAAACAAATCACATCTCCTCCAAGAAATACCAGGATTTCGCCTGAAATAGGACCTTTTCTCCCACAAGTACCAGCCTTCTCCCCCAATATAGGACATTTTCTTCCAGACATGCCACATTTCTCCCAAATATATCACATCTTCTCCAAGAAATACCAGGTTTCCCCCTTCAAATAGGACCTTTTAATCCTCACATACCTCTTTTATCCCCAAAAGAGGACAGCTTCTTCCAGACATGCCACATTTCTCCCAAATATATCACATCTCCTTCTAGAAATACCAGCTTTCCCCCTTCAAATAGGACCTTTTCACCCACAAATACCTGTTTTATCCCCAAAATAGGACAGTTTCTTCCAGACATGCCACATTTCTCCCAAATATATCACATCTTCTCCAAGAAATACCAGGATTCCTCCTGAAATAGGACCTTCTCACCCACAATTACCAGCCTTCTCCCCACAAATTGGACATTTTCTTCCAGAAATGCCACATTTCTCCCAAATACATCACATCTTCTGCAAGAAATACCAGGTTTCCCCCTTCAAATAGGACCTTTTCCCCCACAAATACCTGTTTTATCCCCAAAATAGGACAGTTTCTTCCTGAAATGCCACATTTCTCCCAAATATATCACATCTTCTCCAAGAAATACCAGGATTCCCCCTTCAAATAGGACCTTTTCAACCACAAATACCTGTTTTATGCCCAAAATACGACAGTTTCTTCCAGAAATGCCACATTCTTCCCAAATATATCACATCTTCTCCAAGAAATACCAGCTTTCCCCCTTGAATTTGGACCTTTTCTCCATGAAATACCTCTTTTATCCCCAAAAGAGGACAGTTTCTTCCAGAAATGCCACATTTCTCCCAAATATATCACATCTTCTCCAAGAAATACCAGCTTTCCCCGGGGAAATAGGAACTTTTCAACCACTAATACCTCTTTTATCCCCAAAAGAGGACAGTTTCTTCCGGAAAGGCAACATTTCTCCCAAATATATCACATCTTCTCCAAGAAATGCCAGGATTCCTCCTGAAATAGGACCTTCTCACCCAAAACTACCAGCCTTCTCCCCCCAAATTGGACATTTTCTTCCAGAAAGGCCACATTTCTCCCAAATATTTCACATCTTCTCCAAGAAATACCAGGATTCCTCCTGAAATAGGACCTTTTAATCGAAAACTACCAGCCTTCTCCCCCCAAATTGAACATTTTCTTCCAGACATGCCACATTACTCCCAAATATATCACATCTTCTCCAAGAAATACCAGCTTTCCCCCTTCAAATAGGACCTTTTCACCCACAAATACCTCTTTTATCCCCAAAAGAGGACAGTTTCTTCCAGAAATGCCACAATTCTCCCAAATATATCACATCTTCTCCAAGAAATACCAGGTTTCCCCCTTCAAATAGGACCTTTTCACCAACAAATACCTCTTTTATCCCCAAAAGAGGGCAGCTTCTTCCAGACATGCCACATTTCTCCCAAATATATCACATCTTCTCCAAGAAATACCAGGGTTCCCCCTTCAAATAGGACCTGTTCACCCACAAATACCTCTTTTATCCCCAAAAGAGGACAGTTTCTTCCAGAAAGGCCAGATTTCTCCCAAATACATCACATCTTCTCCAAGAAATACCATGTTTCCCCCTTCAAATAGGACCTTTTCACCAAAAATACCTCTTCTATCCCCAAAAGAGGACATTTTCTTCCAGGAATGCCACTTTTCTCCCAAATATATCACATCTTCTCCAAGAAATAACAGGTTTCCCCCTTCAAATACAACGTTTTCACCCACAAATACCTGTTTTATCCCCAAAATAGGTCAGTTTCTTCCAGACATGCCACATTTCTCCCAAATATACCACATCTTCTCCAAGAAATACCAGGTTTCCCCCTTCAAATAGGACCTTTTCACCCACAAGTACCTCTTTTATCCCTCAAATAGGACAGTTTCTTCCAGACATGCCACATTTCTCCCAAATAGATCACATCTTCTCCAAGAAATACCACGTTTCCCCCTTCAAATAGGACCTTTTCACACACAAATACCTGTATTATCCCTCAAATTGAACATATTCTTCCAGAAATGCCACATTTCTCCCAAATATATCACATCTTCTCCAAGATATACTACGTTTCCCCCCTCAAATAGGACCTTTTCACCCACAAATACCTCTTTTATCCCCAAAAGAGGACAGTTTCTTCCAGAAATGCCAGATTTCTCCCAAATACATCACATCTTCTCCAAGAAATACCAGCTTTCCCCCTTTAAATAGCACCTTTTCACCCACAAATACCTGTTTTATCCCCAAAATAGGACAGTTTCTTCCAGACATGCCACATTACTCCTAAATAGATCACATCTTCTCCAAGAAATACCAGGTTTCCCCCTTCAAATAGGACCTTTTCACCCACAAATACCTGTTTTATCCCCAAAATAGGACAGCTTCTTCCAGACATGCCACATTTCTCCCAAATATATCACATCTTCTCCAAGAAATACCAGCTTTCCCCCTTCAAATAGGCCCTTTTCACCCACAAATACCTCTTTTATCCCCAAAAGAGGACAGTTTCTTCCAGAAATGCCACATTTCTCCCAAATATATCACATCTTCTCCAAGAAATACCAGGTTTCCCCCTTCAAATAGGACCTTTTCACCCACAAATACCTGTTTTATCCCCAAAAGAGGACAGTTTCTGCCAGAAATGCCTGATTTCTCCCAAATACATCACATCTTCTCCAAGAAATACCAGGTTTCCCCCTTCAAATAGGACCTTTTCACCCACAAATACCTGTTTTATCCCCAAAATAAGACAGTTTCTTCCAGAAATGCCACATTTCTCCCAAATATATCACATCTTCTACAAGAAATACCACGTTTCCCCCTTCAAATAGGACCTTTTCACCCACAAATACCTGTTTTATCCCCAAAAGAGGACAGTTTCCTCCAGAAAGGCCACATTTCTCCCAAATATATCATATCTTCTCCAAGAAATACCAGCTTTCCCCCTTCAAATAGGAAATTTTCACCCACAAATACCTGTTTTATCCCCAAAAGAGGACAGTTTCTTCCAGAAATGCCACATTTCTCCCAAATATATCACATCTTCTCCAAGAAATACCAGGTTTCCCCCTTCAAATAGGACCTTTTCAACCACAAATACCTCTTTTATCCCCAAAAGAGGACAGTTTCTTCCAGAAATGCCACATTTCTCCCAAACAAATCACATCTCCTCCAAGAAATACCAGGATTTCGCCTGAAATAGGACCTTTTCTCCCACAAGTACCAGCCTTCTCCCCCAATATAGGACATTTTCTTCCAGACATGCCACATTTCTCCCAAATATATCACATCTTCTCCAAGAAATACCAGGTTTTCCCCTGGAAATAGGACCTTTTAATCCTCACATACCTCTTTTATCCCCAAAAGAGGACAGCTTCTTCCAGACATGCCACATTTCTCCCAAATATATCACATCTCCTTCTAGAAATACCAGCTTTCCCCCTTCAAATAGGACCTTTTCACCCACAAATACCTGTTTTATCCCCAAAATAGGACAGTTTCTTCCAGAAAGGCCACATTTCTCCCAAATATATCACATCTTCTCCAAGAAATACCAGGATTCCTCCTGAAATAGGACCTTCTCACCCACAATTACCAGCCTTATCCCCACAAATTGGACATTTTCTTCCAGAAATGCCACATTTCTCCCAAATACATCACATCTTCTGCAAGAAATACCAGGTTTCCCCCTTCAAATAGGACCTTTTCCCCCACAAATACCTGTTTTATCCCAAAATAGGACAGTTTCTTCCTGAAATGCCACATTTCTCCCAAATATATCACATCTTCTCCAAGAAATACCAGGATTCCCCCTTCAAATAGGACCTTTTCAACCACAAATACCTGTTTTATGCCCAAAATACGACAGTTTCTTCCAGAAATGCCACATTCTTCCCAAATATATCACATCTTCTCCAAGAAATACCAGCTTTCCCCCTTGAATTAGGACCTTTTCTCCATGAAATACCTCTTTTATCCCCAAAAGAGGACAGTTTCTTCCAGAAATGCCACATTTCTCCCAAATATATCACATCTTCTCCAAGAAATACCAGCTTTCCCCGGGGAAATAGGAACTTTTCAACCACTAATACCTCTTTTATCCCCAAAAGAGGACAGTTTCTTCCGGAAAGGCCACATTTCTCCCAAATATATCACATCTTCTCCAAGAAATGCCAGGATTCCTCCTGAAATAGGACCTTCTCACCCAAAACTACCAGCCTTCTCCCCCCAAATTGGACATTTTCTTCCAGAAAGGCCACATTTCTCCCAAATATTTCACATCTTCTCCAAGAAATACCAGGATTCCTCCTGAAATAGGACCTTTTAATCGAAAACTACCAGCCTTCTCCCCCCAAATTGAACATTTTCTTCCAGACATGCCACATTACTCCCAAATATATCACATCTTCTCCAAGAAATACCAGCTTTCCCCTTCAAATAGGACCTTTTCTCCCACAAATACCTCTTTTATCCCCAAAAGAGGACAGTTTCTTCCAGAAATGCCACAATTCTCCCAAATATATCACATCTTCTCCAAGAAATACCAGGTTTCCCCCTTCAAATAGGACCTTTTCACCCACAAATACCTATTTTATCCCCAAAAGAGGGCAGCTTCTTCCAGACATGCCACATTTCTCCCAAATATATCACATCTTCTCCAAGAAATACCAGGGTTCCCCCTTCAAATAGGACCTGTTCACCCACAAATACCTCTTTTATCCCCAAAAGAGGACAGTTTCTTCCAGAAAGGCCAGATTTCTCCCAAATACATCACATCTTCTCCAAGAAATACCATGTTTCCCCCTTCAAATAGGACCTTTTCACCAAAAATACCTCTTCTATCCCCAAAAGAGGACAGTTTCTTCCAGGAATGCCACTTTTCTCCCAAATATATCACATCTTCTCCAAGAAATTACAGGTTTCCCCTTCAAATACAACGTTTTCACCCACAAATACCTGTTTTATCCCCAAAATAGGTCAGTTTCTTCCAGACATGCCACATTTCTCCCAAATATACCACATCTTCTCCAAGAAATACCAGGTTTCCCCCTTCAAATAGGACCTTTTCACCCACAAGTACCTCTTTTATCCCTCAAATAGGACAGTTTCTTCCAGACATGCCACATTTCTCCCAAATAGATCACATCTTCTCCAAGAAATACCACGTTTCCCCCTTCAAATAGGACCTTTTCACACACAAATACCTGTATTATCCCTCAAATTGAACATATTCTTCCAGAAATGCCACATTTCTCCCAAATATATCACATCTTCTCCAAGATATACTACGTTTCCCCCCTCAAATAGGACCTTTTCACCCACAAATACCTCTTTTATCCCCAAAAGAGGACAGTTTCTTCCAGAAATGCCACATTTCTCCCAAATATATCATATCTTCTCCAAGAAATACCAGGATTCCCCCTTCAAATAGGAAATTTTCAACCACAAATACCTGTTTTATCCCCAAAAGAGGACAGTTTCTTCCAGAAATGCCACATTTCTCCCAAATACATCACATCTTCTCCAAGATATACCAGCTTTCCCCCTTCAAATAGGACCTTTTCACCCACAAATACCTGTTTTATCCCCAAAAGAGGACAGTTTCTTCCAGAAAGGCCACATTTCTCCCAAATATATCACATCTTCTCCAAGAAATACCGGGATTCCTCCTGAAATAGGACCTTTTCTCCCACAAATACCAGCCTTCTCCCCCCAAATAGGACAGTTTCTTCCAGAAATGCCACATTTCTCCCAAATAGATCACATCTTCTCCAAGAAATACCAGCTTTCCCCCTTCAAATAGGACCTTTTCAACCACAAATACCTCTTTTATCACCAAAAGAGGACAGTTACGTGCAGAAATGCCACATTTCTCCCAATAGATCACATCTTCTCCAAGAAATACCAGCTTTCCCCCTTCAAATTGGACCTTTTCACCTACAAATACCTCTTTTATCCCCAAAATAGAACAGTTTCTTCCAGAAATGCCACAGTCAACCCAAACATATCACATCTTCTCCAAGAAATACCAGCTTTCCCCCTTCAAATAGGACCTTTTCACCCACAAGTACCTGTTTTATCCCCAAAAGAGGACAGTTTCTTCCAGAAAGGCCACATTTCTCCCAAATATATCACATCTCCTTCAAGAAATACCAGGTTTCCCCCTTCAAATAGGACATTTCTCCAAGAAATACCTGTTTTCTCCCCAAAACAGGACACTTTCTACCAGAAATGCCACATTTCTCCCAAATATATCACATCTTCTCCAAGAAATACCAGGTTTCCCCCTTCAAATAGGACCTTTTCACCCACAAATACCTCTTTTATCCCTCAAATAGGACAGTTTCTTCCAGAAAGGCCACATTTCTCCCAAACATATCTCATCTCCTCCAAGAAATACCAGGATTCCTCCTGAAATTGGAACTTTTCTCCCACAAATACCACCCTTCTCCCCCCAAATAGGACATTTTCCTCCAGACATGCCACATTTCTCCCAAATATATCACATCTTCTCCTAGAAATACCAGGTTTTCCCCTGGAAATAGGACCTTTTCACCCACAAATACCTCTTTTATCCCCAAAAGAGGACAGTTTCTTCCAGAAATGCCACATTTCTCCCAAATATATCACATCTCCAAGAAATACCAGGTTTCCCCCTTCAAATAGGACCTTTTCACCAAAAATACCTGTTTTATCCCCAAAAGAGGACAGTATCTTCCAGACATGCCACATTTCTCCCAAATATATCACATCTTCTCCAAGAAATACCACGTTTCCCCCTTCAATTAGGACCTTTTCTCCTTGAAATACCTGTTTTATCCCCAAAAGAGGACATTTTCTTCCAGAAAGGCCACATTTCTCCCAAATAGATCACATCTTCTCCAAGAAATACCAGGTTTCCCCCTTCAAATAGGACCTTTTCTACCACTAATACCACTTTTATCCCCAAAAGAGGACAGTTTCTTCCAGAAAGGCCACATTTCTCCCAAATATATCACATCTTCTACAAGAAATACCACGTTTCCCCCTTCAAATAGGACCTTTTCACCCACAAATACCTGTTTTATCCCCAAAAGAGGACAGTTTCCTCCAGAAAGGCCACATTTCTCCCAAATATATCATATCTTCTCCAAGGGAAGGGGAAATACCAGCTTTCCCCCTTCAAATAGGAAATTTTCACCCACAAATACCTGTTTTATCCCCAAAAGAGGACAGTTTCTTCCAGAAATGCCACATTTCTCCCAAATATATCACATCTTCTCCAAGAAATACCAGGTTTCCCCCTTCAAATAGGACCTTTTCAACCACAAATACCTCTTTTATCCCCAAAAGAGGACAGTTTCTTCCAGAAATGCCACATTTCTCCCAAACAAATCACATCTCCTCCAAGAAATACCTTTCCCCCTTCAAATAGGACCTTTTCACCCACAAATACCTCTTTTATCCCCAAAAGAGGACAGTTTCTTCCAGAAATGCCACATTTCTACCAAATAGATCACATCTTCTCCAAGAAATACCAGCTTTCCCCCTTCAAATAGGACCTTTTCACCCACAAATACCTCTTTTATCCCCAAAAGAGGACAGTTTCTTCCAGAAATGCCACATTTCTACCAAATAGATCACATCTTCTCCAAGAAATACCAGGTTTCCCCCTTCAAATAGGACCTTTTCAACCACAAATACCTCTTTTATGCCCAAAAGAGGACAGTTTCTTCCAGAAATGCCTCATTTCTCCCAAATATATCACATCTTCTCCAAGAAATACCACGTTTCCCCCTTCAAATAGGACCTTTTCACCCACAAATACCTCTTTTATCCCCAAAGTAGGACAGTTTCTTCCAGAAATGCCACATTTCTCCCAAATATATCACATCTTCTCCAAGAAATACCAGGTTTCCCCCTTCAAATAGGACCTTTTCAACCACAAATACCTGTTTTATCCCTCAAATTGGACATATTCTTCCAGAAATGCCAGATTACTCCCAAATATATCACATCTTCTCCAAGAAATACCAGGTTTCCCCCTTCAAATAGGACCTTTTCACCCACAAATACCTGTTTTATCCCCAAAAGAGGACAGTTTCTTCCAGAAATGCCACATTTCTCCCAAATAGATCACATCTTCTCCAAGAAATACCAGCTTTCCCCCTTCAAATAGGACCTTTTCACCCACAAATACCTGTTTTATCCCCAAAAGAGGACAGTTTCTTCCAGAAAGGCCACATTTCACCCAAACATATCTCATCTCCTCCAAGAAATACCAGGATTCCTCCTGAAATAGGACCTTTTCTCCCACAAGTACCAGCCTTCTCCCCGCAAATAGGACATTTTCTTCCAGACATGCCACATTTCTCCCAAATATATCACATCTTCTCCAAGAAATACCAGGTTTCCCCCTTCAAATAGGACCTTTTCACCCACACATACCTCTTTTATCCCCAAAAGAGGACAGTTTCTTCCAGACATGCCACATTTCTCCCAAATATATCACATCTTCTCCAAGAAATACCAGGATTCCTCCTGAAATAGGACATTCTCACGCAAAACTACCAGCCTTCTCACCCCAAATTGGACATTTTCTTCCAGAAATGCCACATTTCTCCCAAATACATCACATCTTCTCCAAGAAATACCAGGATTCCTCCAGAAATAGGACCTTCACACCCAAAACTACCAGCCTTCTCTCCCCAAATTGGACATTTTCTTACAGAAAGGCCACATTTCTCCCAAATAGATCACATCTTCTCCAAGAAATACCAGGTTTTCCCCTGGAAATAGGACCTTTTCACCCACAAATACCTCTTTTATCCCCAAAAGAGGACAGTTTCTTCCAGAAATGCCAGATTTCTCCCAAATACATCACATCTTCTCCAAGAAATACCAGCTTTCCCCCTTCAAATAGCACCTTTTCACCCACAAATACCTGTTTTATCCCCAAAATAGGACAGTTTCTTCCAGACATGCCACATTACTCCTAAATAGATCACATCTTCTCCAAGAAATACCAGGTTTCCCCCTTCAAATAGGACCTTTTCACCCACAAATACCTGTTTTATCCCCAAAATAGGACAGCTTCTTCCAGACATGCCACATTTCTCCCAAATATATCACATCTTCTCCAAGAAATACCAGCTTTCCCCCTTCAAATAGGCCCTTTTCACCCACAAATACCTCTTTTATCCCCAAAAGAGGACAGTTTCTTCCAGAAATGCCACATTTCTCCCAAATATATCACATCTTCTCCAAGAAATACCAGGTTTCCCCCTTCAAATAGGACCTTTTCACCCACAAATACCTGTTTTATCCCCAAAAGAGGACATTTTCTGCCAGAAATGCCTGATTTCTCCCAAATACATCACATCTTCTCCAAGAAATACCAGGTTTACCCCTTCAAATAGGAACTTTTCACCCACAAATACCTGTTTTATCCCCAAAATAAGACAGTTTCTTCCAGAAATGCCACATTTCTCCCAAATATATCACATCTTCTACAAGAAATACCACGTTTCCCCCTTCAAATAGGACCTTTTCACCCACAAATACCTGTTTTATCCCCAAAAGAGGACAGTTTCCTCCAGAAAGGCCACATTTCTCCCAAATATAT
Source organism: Lophura swinhoii (assembly GCA_030408155.1). Classification (NCBI taxonomy): domain Eukaryota; kingdom Metazoa; phylum Chordata; class Aves; order Galliformes; family Phasianidae; genus Lophura; species Lophura swinhoii. The sequence goes on along the minus strand of CM059467.1, from coordinate 2,129,902 downwards.
CATATCTTCTCCAAGAAATACCAGCTTTCCCCCTTCAAATAGGAAATTTTCACCCACAAATACCTCTTTTATCCCCAAAAGAGGACAGTTTCTTCCAGAAATGCCACATTTCTCCCAAATAGATCACATCTTCTCCAAGAAATACCAGGTTTCCCCCTTCAAATAGGACCTTTTCAACCACAAATACCTCTTTTATCCCCAAAAGAGGACAGTTTCTTCCAGAAATGCCACATTTCTCCCAAATATATCACATCTTCTCCAAGAAATACCAGGATTTCGCCTGAAATAGGACCTTTTCTCCCACAAGTACCAGCCTTCTCCCACAATATAGGACATTTTCTTCCAGACATGCCACATTTCTCCCAAATATATCACATCTTCTCCAAGAAATACCAGGTTTTCCCCTGGAAATAGGACCTTTTAATCCTCACATACCTCTTTTATCCCCAAAAGAGGACAGCTTCTTCCAGACATGCCACATTCTTCACAAATATATCACATCTTCTCCAAGAAATACCAGCTTTCCCCCTTGAATTAGGACCTTTTCTCCATGAAATACCTCTTTTATCCCCAAAAGAGGACAGTTTCTTCCAGAAAGGCCACATTTCTCCCAAATATATCACATCTTCTCCAAGAAATACCAGCTTTCCCCCTTCAAATAGGACCTTTTCAACCACAAATACCTCTTTTATCACCAAAAGAGGACAGTTACGTGCAGAAATGCCACATTTCTCCCAAATAGATCACATCTTCTCCAAGAAATACCAGGTTTCCCCCTTCAAATTGGACCTTTTCAACCACAAATACCTGTTTTATCCCTCAAATTGAACATATTCTTCCAGAAATGCCAGATTTCTCCCAAATATATCACATCTTCTCCAAGAAATACCACGTTTCCCCCTTCAAATAGGACCTTTTCAACCACAAATACCTCTTTTATCCCCAAAATACGACAGTTTCTTCCAGACATGCCACATTTCTCCCAAATATATCACATCTTCTCCAAGAAATACCAGCTTTCCCCCTTCAAATAGGACCTTTTCACCCACAAATACCTCTTTTATCCCCAAAAGAGGACAGTTTCTTCCAGACATGCCACATTTCTCCCAAATATATCTCATCTTCTTCAAGAAATACCAAGTTTCCCCCTTCAAATAGGACCTTTTCACCCACAAATACCTGTTTTATCCCCAAAAGAGGACAGTTTCTTCCAGAAATGCCACATTTCTCCCAAATAGATCATATCTTCCCCAAGAAATACCAGCTTTCCCCCTTCAAGTAGGACCTTTTCACCCACAAATACCTCTTTTATCCCCAAAAGAGGACAGTTTCTTCCAGAAAGGCCACATTTCTCCCAAATATATCACATCTCCAAGAAATACCAGGTTTCCTCCTGAAATAGGACCTTGTCACCCACAGATTCCTGTTTTATCCCTTTGTTCCGAGCGACTTTTCGTTTTGGAGTGTTTATCCGATGCTACACTTCAGCATTCTGTGACGAATAGAGTAGAAGTGGAAACCACACTAATAAGGCATCTAGAAGTTCGAGGAGCGACACACTTAGTGCTTTCGGGGAGGACGTTCCAGAAAGTCGAGAGTTGTGGCTTCTTTCCTGCGGAGAAAAAACCCCCTGTTTTCAGGCAATGCTGGACGCTGAATTCGCTCCTTCTCGGCATTTCAATACCGCTCCTTCGCTCTCGTGGCTCGAAAGCGGCACTCGCGCTGAACCGCTCCGGAGAGTCTGCAGTTGCTGTCCGGTCCATCGCGGTTCTGCCCGAGTGCCGCTTGCAGCCTTCAGCAGCGCTCTCGTTTCTCTCGGATGCCGGGAAAGAGCGACTTCAGCCGGATGCTTTGCTCCGACAAGTGAGCGGCTTCTTCTGCGCACATCGCAAAGGAGCTCTTCTGACTTCTCCATGTGTCCATGCAGAATGCACTACGCTTCTCTCTCATTCTTATCCCTTTTTCCGAGCGACATTTCGTTTTGGAGTGTTTATCCGATGCAACACTTCAGCATTCTGTGACGAATAGAGTAGAAGAGAAAAGCCCCACTAATAAGGCAGCTTGAAGTTCGAGGAGCGACACACGTAGTGCTTTCGGGGAGGACGTTCCAGAAAGTCGAGGGTTGTGGCTTCTTTCCGGCGGAGGAAAAACCCCCTGTTTTCAGGCTATTCAGTAGTCTGCAACTGCAGACTGTCCGGTGTGGTTCAGCGCAAATGCCGCTTTCGAGCCACGAGAGAGGAGGAGCGGCATTCCTATGCCGAGAAGGAGCGAATTCAGCGTCCTACATTGCCTGAAAACAGGGGGTTTTTTCTCCGCAGGAAAGAAGCCACAACTCTCGACTTTCTGGAACGTCCTCCCCGAAAGCACAACGTGTGTCGCTCCTCGAACTTCTAGCTGCCTTATTAGTGTGGTTTCCACTTCTACTCTATTCGTCACAGAATGCTGAAGTGTAGCATCGGATAAACACTCCAAAACGAAATGTCGCTCGGAAGAAAGGGATAAGAATGAGAGAGAAGCGTAGTGCATTCTGCATGGACACATGGAGAAGTCAGAAGCGCTCCTTTGCGATGTGCGCAGAAGAAGCCGCTCACTCGTCGGAGCAAAGCATCCGGCTGAAGTCGCTCTTTCCCGGCATCCGAGAGAAACGAGAGCGCTGCTGAAGGCTGCAAGCGGCACTCGGGCAGAACCGCGATGGACCGGCCAGCAACTGCAGACTCTCCGGAGCGGTTCAGCGCGAGTGCCGCTTTCGAGCCACGAGAGCGAAGGAGTGGTATTGAAATGCCGAGAAGGAGCGAATTCAGCGTCCTGCATTGCCTGAAAACAGGGGTTTTTTTCTCCGCAGGAAAGAAGCCACAACTCTCGACTTTCTGGAACGTCCTCCCTGAAAGCACAACGTGTGTCGCTCCTCGAACTTCTAGCTGCCTTATTAGTGGGGCTTTTCTCTTCTACTCTATTCGTCACAGAATGCTGAAATGTAGCATCGGATAAACACTCCAAAACGAAATGTCGCTCGGAAAAAGGGATAAGAATGAGAGAGAAGCGTAGTGCATTCTGCATGGACACATGGAGAAGTCAGAAGCGCTCCTTTGCGATGTGCGCAGAAGAAGCCGCTCACTCGTCGGAGCAAAGCATCCGGCTGAAGTCGCTCTTTCCCGGCATCCGAGAGAAACGAGAGCGCTGCTGAAGGCTGCAAGCGGCACTCGGGCAGAACCGCGATGGACCGGACAGCAACTGCAGACTCTCCGTAGCGGTTCAGAGCGTGTGCCGCTTTCGAGCCACGAGAGCGAAGGAGCGGGATTGAAATGCCGAGAAGGAGCGAATTCAGCGTCCAGCATTGCCTGAAAACAGGGGGTTTTTTCTCCGCAGGAAAGAAGCCACAACTCTCGACTTTCTGGAACGTCCTCCCCGAAAGCACAACGTGTGTCGCTCCTCGAACTTCTAGCTGCCTTATTAGTGTGGTTTCCACTTCTACTCTATTCGTCACAGAATGCTGAAGTGTAGCATCGGATAAACACTCCAAAACGAAATGTCGCTCGGAAGAAAGGGATAAGAATGAGAGAGAAGCGTAGTGCATTCTGCATGGACACATGGGGAAGTCAGAAGCGTTCCTTTGCGATGTGCGCAGAAGAAGCCGCTCACTCGTCGGAGCAAAGCATCCGGCTGAAGTCGCTCTTTCCCGGCATCCGAGAGAAACGAGAGCGCTGCTGAAGGCTGCAAGCGGCACTCGGGCAGAACCGCGATGGACCGGCCAGCAACTGCAGACTCTCCGGAGCGGTTCAGCGCGAGTGCCGCTTTCGAGCCACGAGAGCGAAGGAGCGGTATTGAAATGCCGAGAAGGAGCGAATTCAGCGTCCTGCATTGCCTGAAAACAGGGGTTTTTTTCTCCGCAGGAAAGAAGCCACAACTCTCGACTTTCTGGAACGTCCTCCCTGAAAGCACAACGTGTGTCGCTCCTCGAACTTCTAGCTGCCTTATTAGTGTGGTTTCCACTTCTACTCTATTCGTCACAGAATGCTGAAGTGTAGCATCGGATAAACACTCCAAAACGAAATGTCGCTCGGAAGAAAGGGATAAGAATGAGAGAGAAGCGTAGTGCATTCTGCATGGACACATGGAGAAGTCAGAAGCGCTCCTTTGCGATGTGCGCAGAAGAAGCCGCTCACTCGTCGGAGCAAAGCATCCGGCTGAAGTCGCTCTTTCCCGGCATCCGAGAGAAACGAGAGCGCTGCTGAAGGCTGCAAGCGGCACTCGGGCAGAACCGCGATGGACCGGCCAGCAACTGCAGACTCTCCGGAGCGGTTCAGAGCGAGTGCCGCTTTCGAGCCACGAGAGCGAAGGAGCGGGATTGAAATGCCGAGAAGGTGCGAATTCAGCGTCCAGCATTGCCTGAAAACAGGGGTATTTTTCTCCGTAGGAAAGAAGCCACAACTCTCGACTTTCTGGAACGTCCTCCCTGAAAGCACAATGTGTGTGGCTACTGGACCTTCTAGCTGCCTTATTAGTGGGGCTTTTCCCTTCTACTCTATTCGTCACAGAATGCTGAAGTGCAGCAGCGGATAAACACTCCAAAACGAAAAGTCGCTCGGAACAAAGGGATAAAACAGGAATCTGTGGGTGACAAGGTCCTATTTCAGGAGGAAACCTGGTATTTCTTGGAGATGTGATCTATTTGGGAGAAATGTGGCCTTTCTGGAAGAAACTGTCCTCTTTTGGGGATAAAAGAGGTATTTGTTGGTGAAAAGGTCCTATTTGAAGAGGGAAACCTGGTATTTCATGGAGAAGATGTGATCTATTTGGGAGAAATGTGGCCTTTCTGGAAGAAACTGTCCTCTTTTGGGGACAAAACATGTATTTGTGATTGAAAAGGTCCTTTTGAAGGGGGAAACCTGGTATTTCTTGGAGAAGATGTGATATATTTGGGAGAAATGTGGCATGTCTGGAAGAAACTGTCCTCTTTTGGGGATAAAAGAGGTATTTGTGGGTGAAAAGGTCCTATTTGAAGGGGGAAAGCTGGTATTTCTTGGAGAAGATGTGATATATTTGGGAGAAATGTGGCATGTCTGGAAGAAACTGTCCTCTTTTGGGGATAAAAGAGGTATTTGTGGGTGAAAAGGTCCTATTTGAAGGGGGAAACCTGGTATTTCTTGGAGAAGATGTGATCTATTTGGGAGAAATGTGGCATTTCTGGACGTAACTGTCCTCTTTTGGGGACAAAAGAGGTATTTGTGGGTGATAAGGTCCTATTTGAAGGGGGGAAACGTGGTATTTCTTGGAGAAGATGTGATATATTTGGGAGAAATGTGGCATTTCTGGAACAAACTGTCCTATTTGGGGGGAGAAGGCTGGTATTTGTGGGAGAAAAGGTCCTATTTCAGGAGGAATCCTGGTATTTCCTGGAGAAGATGTGATCTATTTGGGAGAAATGCGGAATTTCTGGAAGAAACTGTCCTCTTTTGGGGATAAAAGAGGTATTTGTGGGTGATAAGGTTGTATTTCAGGAGGAATCCTGTTATTTCTTGGAGAAGATGTGATCTATTTCGGAGAAATGTGGCATTTCTGGAAGAAACTGTCCTATTTTGTGGATAAAAGAGGTATTTGTGGGTGAAAAGGTCCTATTTCAGGAGGAATACTGGTATTTCTTGGAGAAGATATGATCTATTTGGGAGAAATGTGGCATTTCTGGCAGAAACTGTCCTCTTTTGGGGATAAAAGAGATTTTTGTGGGTGAAAAGGTCCTATTTGAAGGGGGAAACCTGGTATTTCTTGGAGAAGATGTGATATGTTTGGGAGAAATGTGGCATGTCTGGAAGAAACTGTCCTCTTTTGGGGATAAAAGAGTTTTTTTTGGGGGAAAAGGTCCTATTTGAAGGGGGAAAGCTGGTATTTCTTGGAGAAGATGTGATATATTTGGGAGAAATGTGGCATTTCTGGAAGAAACTGTCCACTTTTGGGGGGAAAAGGCTGGTATTTGTGGGAGAAAAGGTCCTATTACAGGAGAAATCCTGGTATTTCTTGGAGGAGATGTGATATTTATTGGAGAAATGTGGCATGTCAGGAAGAAACTGTGCTCTTTTGGGGATAAAACAGGTACTTGTGGGTGAAAAGGTCCTATTTGAAGGAAGTATCCTGGTATTTCTTGAAGAAGATGTGATATGTTTGGGTGAAATGTGGCATTTATGGAAGAAACTGTTCTATTTTGGGGATAAAAGAGGTATTTGATGGTGAAAAGGTCCTATTTGAAGAGGGAAACCTGGTATTTCATGGAGAAGATGTGATCTATTTGGGAGAAATGTGGCCTTTCTGGAAGAAACAGTCCTCTTTTGGGGACAAAACATGTATTTGTGATTGAAAAGGTCCTATTTGAAGGGGGAAACCTGGTATTTCTTGGAGAAGATGTGATATATTTGGGAGAAATGCGGCATGTCTGGAAGAAACTGTCCTATTTTGGGGATAAAAGAGGTATTTGTGGGTGAAAAGGTCCTATTTGAAGGGGGAAACCTGGTATTCCTTGGAGAAGATGTGATATATTTGGGAGAAATGTGGCATTTCTGGAAGAAACTGTCCTCTTTTGGGGATAAAAGAGGTATTTGTGGGTGAAAAGGTCCTATTTGAAGGGGGAAATCTGGTATTTCTTGGAGAAGATGTGATATATTTGGGAGAAATGTGGCATGTCTGGAAGAAACTGTCCTCTTTTGGGGATAAAAGAGGTATTTGTGGGTGAAAAGGTCCTACTTGAAGTGGGAAACGTGGTATTTCTTGGAGAAGATATGATATATTTGGGAGAAATGTGGCATGTCTGGAAGAAACTGTCCTCTTTTGGGGATAAAAGAGGTATTTGTGGGTGAAAAGGTCCTATTTGAAGGGGGAAAGCTGGTATTTCTTGGAGAAGATGTGATATATTTGGGAGAAATGTGGCATGTCTGGAAGAAACTGTCCTATTTTGGGGAGACAAGAGGTATTTGTGGGTGAAAAGGTCCTATTTGAAGGGGGAAAGCTGGTATTTCTTGGAGAAGATGTGATATGCTTGGGAGAAATGTGGCATTTCTGGACGTAACTGTTCTATTTTGGGGACAAAAGAGGTATTTGTGGGTGATAAGGTCCTATTTGAAGGGGGAAACTTGGTATTTCTTTGAGAAGATGTGATATATTTGGGAGAAATGTGGCATTTCTGGAAGAAACTGTCCTATTTGGGGGGAGAAGGCTGGTATTTGTGGGAGAAAAGGTCCTATTTCAGGAGGAATCCTGGTATTTCCTGGAGAAGATGTGATCTATTTGGGAGAAATGTGGCATTTCTGGAAGAAACTGTCCTCTTTTGGGGATAAAAGAGGTATTTGTGGGTGATAAGGTTGTATTTCAGGAGGAATCCTGGTATTTCTTAGAGAAGATGTGATCTATTTCGGAGAAATGTGGCATTTCTGGAAGAAACTGTCCTCTTTTGGGGATAAAAGAGATTTTTGTGGGTGAAAAGGTCCTATTTGAAGGGGGAAACCTGGTATTTCTTGGAGAAGCTGTGATCTATTTGGGAGAAATGTGGCATGTCTGGAAGAAACTGTCCTCTTTTGGGGATAAAAGAGTTTTTTTTGGGGGAAAAGGTCCTATTTGAAGGGGGAAAGCTGGTATTTCTTGGAGAAGATGTGATATATTTGGGAGAAATGTGGCATTTCTGGAAGAAACTGTCCTCTTTTGGGGGGAAAAGGCTGGTATTTGTGGGAGAAAAGGTCCTATTACAGGAGAAATCCTGGTATTTCTTGGAGGAGATGTGATATTTATTGGAGAAATGTGGCATGTCAGGAAGAAACTGTGCTCTTTTGGGGATAAAACAGGTACTTGTGGGTGAAAAGGTCCTATTTGAAGGAAGTATCCTGGTATTTCTTGAAGAAGATGTGATATGTTTGGGTGAAATGTGGCATTTATGGAAGAAACTGTTCTATTTTGGGGATAAAAGAGGTATTTGTAGGTGAAAAGGTCCTATTTGAAGGGGGAAACGTGGTATTTCTTGGAGAAGATGTGATATATTTGGGAGAAATGTGGCATGTCTGGAAGAAAATGTCCAATTTGGGGGAGAAGGCTGGTATTTGTGGGAGAAAAGGTCCTATTTCAGGAGGAATCCTGGTATTTCTTGGAGGAGATGTGATCTATTTGGGAGAAATGTGGCATTTCTGGCAGAAACTGTCCTATTTTGGGGATAAAAGAGGTATTCGTGGGTGAAAAGGTCGTATTTGAAGGGGGAACCCTGGTATTTCTTGGAGAAGATGTGATCTATTTGGGAGAAATATGGCATTTCTATAAGAAACTGTCCTATTTTGGGGATAAAAGAGGTATTTGTGGGTGAAAAGGTCCTATTTCAGGAGGAATCCTGGTATTTCTTGGAGAAGATGTGATATATTTGAGAGAAATGTGGCCTTTCTGGAAGAAACTGTCCTCTTTTGGGGATAAAACAGGAATTTGTGGGTGAAAAGGTCCTATTTGAATGGAGAAACGTGGTATTTCTTGGAGAAGATGTGATATATTTGGGAGAAATGTGGCATTTCTGGAAGAAACTGTCCTCTTTTGGGGATAAAAGAGTTTTTTTGGGGGAAAAGGCCCTATTTGAAGGGGGAAACGTGGTATTTCTTGGAGAAGATGTGATATATTTGGGAGAAATGTGGCATTTCTGGAAGAAACTGTCCTCTTTTGGGGATAAAAGAGGTATTTGTGGGAGAAAAGGTCCTATTTGAAGGGGGAAAGCTGGTATTTCTTGGAGAAGATGTGATATATTTGGGAGAAATGTGGCATTTCTGGAAGAAACTGTCCTCTTTTGGGGGGAAAAGGCTGGTATTTGTGGGAGAAAAGGTCCTATTACAGAAGAAATCCTGGTATTTCTTGGAGGAGATGTGATATTTATTGGAGAAATGTGGCATGTCAGGAAGAAACTGTGCTCTTTTGGGGATAAAACAGGTACTTGTGGGTGAAAAGGTCCTATTTGAAGGAAGTATCCTGGTATTTCTTGAAGAAGATGTGATATGTTTGGGTGAAATGTGGCATTTATGGAAGAAACTGTTCTATTTTGGGGATAAAAGAGGTATTTGTAGGTGAAAAGGTCCTATTTGAAGGGGGAAACGTGGTATTTCTTGGAGAAGATGTGATATATTTGGGAGAAATGTGGCATGTCTGGAAGAAAATGTCCAATTTGGGGGGAGAAGGCTGGTATTTGTGGGAGAAAAGGTCCTATTTCAGGAGGAATCCTGGTATTTCTTGGAGGAGATGTGATCTATTTGGGAGAAATGTGGCATTTCTGGCAGAAACTGTCCTATTTTGGGGATAAAAGAGGTATTCGTGGGAGAAAAGGTCGTATTTGAAGGGGGAACCCTGGTATTTCATTGAGAAGATGTGATCTATTTGGGAGAAATATGGCATTTCTATAAGAAACTGTCCTATTTTGGGGATAAAAGAGGTATTTGTGGGTGAAAAGGTCCTATTTCAGGAGGAATCCTGGTATTTCTTGGAGAAGATGTGATATATTTGAGAGAAATGTGGCCTTTCTGGAAGAAACTGTCCTCTTTTGGGGATAAAACAGGAATTTGTGGGTGAAAAGGTCCTATTTGAATGGGGAAACGTGGTATTTCTTGGAGAAGATGTGATATATTTGGGAGAAATGTGGCATTTCTGGAAGAAACTGTCCTCTTTTGGGGATAAAAGAGTTTTTTTGGGGGAAAAGGTCCTATTTGAAGGGGGAAACCTGGCATTTCTTGGAGAAGATGTGATCTATTTGGGAGAAATGTGGCATTTCTGGAAGAAAATGTCCTCTTTTGGGGATAAAAGAGGTATTTGTGGGAGAAAAGGTCCTATTTGAAGGGGGAAACCTGTTATTTCTTGGAGAAGATGTGATATATTTGGGAGAAATCTGGCACTTCTGGAAGAAACTGTCCTCTTTTGGGGGGAAATGCCTGGTATTTGAGGGATAAAAGGACCTATTTCAAGGGAGAAATCCTGGTATTTCTTGGAGAAGATGTGATATGTTTGGGAGAAATGTGGCATGTCTGGAAGAAACTGTCCTCTTTTGGGGATAAAACAGGTACTTGTGGGTGAAAAGGTCCTATTTGAAGGGGGAAACGTGGTATTTCTTGGAGAAGATGTGATATATTTGGGTGATATGTGGCATGTCTGGAAGAAAATGTCCAATTTGGGGGGAGAAGGCTGGTACTTGTGGGAGAAAAGGTCCTATTTCAGGAGGAATCCTGGTATTTCTTGGAGGAGATGTGATCTATTTGGGAGAAATCTGGCATTTCTGGAAGAAACTGTCCTATTTTGGGGATAAAACAGGTATTTGTGGGTGAAAAGGTCCTATTTGAAGTGGGAACCCTGGTATTTCTTGGAGAAGATGTGATCTATTTCGGAGAAATGTGGCATGTCTGGAAGAAACTGTCCTCTTTTGGGGATAAAACAGGTTTTTGTGGGTGAAAATTTCCTATTTGAAGGGGGAAACGTGGTATTTCTTGGTGAAGATGTGATATATTTGGGAGAAATGTGGCATTTCTGGAAGAAAATGTCCGATTTGTGGGGAGAAGCCTGGTATTAGTGGTTGAAAATTTCGTATTTCCAGGGGGAAACCTGGTATTTCTTGGAGAAGATGTGATATATTTGGGAGAAATGTGGCATGTCTGGAAGAAACTGTCCTATTTTGGGGATAAAAACAGGTATTTGTGGGTGAAAAGGTCCTATTTGAAGGGTGAATCCTGGTATTTCTTGGAGAAGATATGATATATTTGGGAGAAATGTGGCATTTCTGGAAGAAACTGTCCTCTTTTGGGGATAAAACAGGTATTTGTGGGTGAAATCGTTGTATTTGAAGGGGGAAACCTGTTATTTCTTGGAGAAGATGTGATATATTTGGGAGAAATGTGGCATGTCAGGAAGAAACTGTCCTATTTTGGGGATAAAAGAGGTATTTGTGGGTGAAAAGGTCCTATTTGAGGGGGGAAAGCTGGTATTTCTTGGAGAAGATGTGATCTATTTGGGAGAAATGTGCATTTCTGGAAGAAACTGTGCTCTTTTGGGGATAAAAGAGGTATTTGTGGGTGAAAAGGTCCTATTTGAAGGGGGAAACCTGGTATTTCTTGGAGAAGATGTGATCAATTTGGGAGAAATGTGGCATTTCTGGAAGAAACTGTCGTATTTTGGGATAAAAGAGGTATTTGTGGGTGAAAAGGTCCTATTTCAGGAGGAATCCTAGTATTTCTTGGAGAAGATGTGATCTATTTGGGAGAAATGTGGCCTTTCTGGAAGAAACTGTCCTCTTTTGGGGATAAAACAGGTATTTGTGGGTGAAAAGGTCCTATTTCAGGAGGAAACCTGGTATTTCTTGGAGAAGATATGATCTATTTGGGAGAAATGTGGCATGTCTGGAAGAAACTGTCCTGTTTTGGGGATAAAAGAGTTTTTTTGGGGGAAAAGGTCCTATTTGAAGGGGGAAACCTGGTATTTCTTGGAGAAGATGTGATATGTTTGGGAGAAATGTGGCCTTTCTGGAAGAAACTGTCCTCTTTTGGGGATAAAACAGGTATTTGTGGGTGAAAAGGTCCTATTTGAAGGAGGTATCCTGGTATTTCTTGGAGAAGATGTGATATGTTTGGGTGAAATGTGGCATTTCTGGAAGAAACTGTTCTATTTTGGGGATAATAGAGGGATTTGTAGGTGAAAAGTTCCTATTTGAAGGGGGAAACCTGGTATTTCTTGGAGAAGATGTGATATATTTGGGTGGTATGTGGCATGTCTGGAAGAAAATGTCCAATTTGGGGGGAGAAGGCTGGTATTTGAGGGAGAAAAGGTCCTATTTCAGGTGGAATCCTGGAATTTCTTGGAGGAGATGTGATCTATTTGGGAGAAATCTGGCATTTCTGGCAGAAACTGTCCTATTTTGGGGATAGAACAGGTACTTGTGGGTGAAAAGGTCCTATTTGAAGGGGGAACCCTGGTATTTCTTGGAGAAGATGTGATATATTTGGGAGAAAAGTGGCATGTCTGGAAGAAACTGTCCTCTTTTGGGATAAAAGAGGTATTTGTGGGATAAAAGGTCCTATTTGAAGGGGGAACCCTGGTATTTCTTGGAGAAGATGTGATCTATTTGGGAGAAATGTGGCATTTCTGGAAGAAACTGTCCTCTTTTGGGGGGAGAAGGCTGGTAGTTTTCGGTGAGAAGGTCCTATTTCAGGAGGAATCCTGGTATTTCTTGGAGAAAATGTGATATATTTGGGAGAAATCTGGCCTTTCTGCAAGAAAATGTCCAATTTGGGGGGAGAAGGCTGGTAGTTTTCGGTGAGAAGGTACTCTTTCAGGCGGAATCCTGGTATTTCTTGGAGAAGATGTGATATATTTGGGAGAAATGTGGCATGTCTGGAAGAAACTGTCCTCTTTTGGGGATAAAAGAGGTATGTGTGTGTGAAAAGGTCCTATTTGAAGGGTGATAGCTGGTATTTCTTGGAGAAGATGTGATATATTTGGGAGAAATGTGGCATTTCTGGAAGAAAGTGACCTGTTTTGGGGATAAAACAGGAATTTCATGGAGAAAAGGACCTAATTGAAGGGGGAAACCTGGTATTTCTTGGAGGAGTTGTGATATATTTGGGAGCAATGTGGCATTTATGGAAGAAACTGTCCTCTTTTGGGGATAAAAGAGGTATTTGTGGGAGAAAAGGTCCTATTTGTAGGAGGAACCCTGGTATTTCTTGGAGAAGATGTGATATATTTGGGAGAAATGTGGCATGTCTGGAAATAACTGTCCTCTTTTGGGGATAAAAGAGGTATTTGTGGGTGAAAAGGTCCTATTTCAAGGGGGAAACCTGGTATTTCTTGGAGAAGATGTGATATATTTGGGAGAAATGTGGCATTTATGGAAGAAACTGTCCTCTTTTGGGGATAAAAGAGGTATTTGTGGGTGAAAAGGTCGTATTTGAAGGGGGAAACCTGGTATTTCTTGGAGAAGATGTGATATATTTGGGAGAAATGTGGCATTTCTGGAAGAAACTGTCCTATTTGGGCGGAGAAGGCTGGTATTTGTGGGAGAAAAGGTCCTATTTGAAGGGGGAATGCAGGTATTTCTTGGAGAAGATGTGATATATTTGGGAGAAATGTGGCATGTCAGGAAGAAACTGTCCTATTTTGGGGATAAAAGAGGAATTTGTGGGAGAAAAGGTCGTATTTGAAGGGGGAACCCTGGTATTTCTTGGAGAAGATGTGATCTATTTGGGAGAAATGTGGCATTTCAGGAAGAAAATGTCCAATTTGGGGGGAGAAGGCTGGTAGTTTTCGGTGAGAAGGTCCTATTTCAGGAGGAATCCTGGTATTTCTTGGAGAAGATGTGATCTATTTGGGAGAAATGTGGCATGTCTGGAAGAAAATGTCCAATTTGGGGGGAGAAGGCTGGTAGTTTTGGGTGAGAAGGTCCTCTTTCAGGAGGAATCCTGGCATTTCTTGGAGAAGATGTGATATATTTGGGAGAAATGTGGTATTTCTGGAAGAAACTGTCCTCTTTTGGGGATAAAAGAGGTATTTGTGGGTGAAAAGGTCCTATTTGAAGGGGGAAACCTGGTATTTCTTGGAGAAGATGTGATATATTTGGGAGAAATGTGGCATTTCTGGAAGAAAATGTCCTCTTTTGGGGATAAAACAGGTATTTCATGGAGAAAAGGTCCTAATTGAAGGGGGAAACCTGGTATTTCTTGGAGGAGTTGTGATATATTTGGGAGAAATGTGGCATTTCTGGAAGAAACTGTCCTCTTTTGGGGATAAAAGAGGTATTTGTGGGAGAAAAGGTCCTATTTGAAGGGGGAACCCTGGTATTTCTTGGAGAAGATGTGATCTATTTGGGAGAAATGTGGCATTTCTTGAAGAAACTGTCCTATTTTGGGGATAAAAGAGGTATTTGTGGGTGAAAAGGTCCTATTTGAAGGGGGAAAGCCGGTATTTCTTGGAGAAGATGTGATATATTTGGGAGAAATCTGGCATTCCTGGAAGAAATTGTCCTATTTTGGAGATCAAACAGGTATTTGTGGGTGAAAAGGTCCTATTTGAAGGCGGAAGCGTGGTATTTCTTGGAGAAGATGTGATCTATTTGGGAGAAATGTGGCATTTCTGGAAGAAACTGTCCTCTTATGGGGATAGAACAGGTATTTGTGGGTGAAAAGGTCCTATTTGAAGGGGGAACCCTGGTATTTCTTGGAGAAGATGTGATCTATTTGGGAGAAATGTGGCATTTCTGGAAGAAACTGTCCTATTTGGGGGAGAAGGGTGGTATTTGTGGGAGAAAAGTTCCTATTTCAGGAGGAATCCTGGTATTTCTTGGAGGAGTTGTGATATATTTGGGAGAAATGTGGCATTTCTTGAAGAAACTGTCCTATTTTGGGGATAAAAGAGGTATTTGTGGGAGAAAAGTTCCTATTTGAAGGGGGAACCCTGGTATTTCTTGGAGAAGATGTGATATGTTTGGGAGAAATGTGGCATATCTGGAAAAAACTGTCCAATTTTGGGGATCAAAGAGGTATTTGTGGGTGAGAAGGTCCTATTTGAAGGGGGAAAGCTGGTAATTCTATGAGAAGATGTGATCTATTTGGGAGAAATGTGGCATTTCTGGAAGAAACTGTCCTCTTTTGGGGATAAAAGAGATATTTGTGGGTGAAAAGGTCCTATTTTAAGGGGGAAAGCTGGTAATTCTATGAGAAGATGTGATATATTTGGGAGAAATGTGGCATTTCTGGAAGAAAGTGTCCTATTTAGGGGATAAAACAGGTATTTGTGGGAGAAAAGGTCCTATTTGAAGGGGGAAAGCTGGTATTTCTTGAAGGAGATGTGATATATTTGGGAGAAATGTGGCCTTTCTGGAAGAAACTGTCCTATTTTGGGGATAAAAGAGGTATTTGTGGGTGAGAAGGTGCTATTTGAAGGGGGAAACGTGGTATTTCTTGGAGAAGATGTGATGTATTTGGGAGAAATCTGTCATTTCTGGAAGAAACTGTCCTATTTGGGGGAGAAGCCTGCTATTAGTGGTTGAAAAGGTCCTATTTGAAGGGGGAAACCTGTTATTTCTTGGAGAAGATGTGATATATTTGGGAGAAATGTGGCATTTCTGGAAGAAACGGTCCTATTTTGGGGATAAAAGAATTTTTTGTGGGTGAAAAGGTCCTATTTGAAGGGGGAAACCTGGTATTTCTTGGAGGATTTGTGATGTATTTGGGAGAAATGTGGCATTTCTGGAAGAAACTGTCCTATTATGGGGATAAAAGTGGTATTTGTGGGTGATAAGGTCCTATTTGAAGGGGGAAACCTGGTATTTCTTGGAGAAGATGTGATATATTTGGGAGAAATGTGGCATGTCAGGAAGAAACTGTCCTATTTTGGGGATAAAAGAGGTATTTGTGGGTGAAAAGGTCCTATTTGAAGGGGGAAATCTGGTATTTCTTGGAGAAGATGTGATATATTTGGGAGAAATGTGGCCTTTCTGGAAGAAACTGTCCTCTTTTGGGGATAAAAGAGGTATTTGTGGGTGAAAAGGTCGTATTTGAAGTGGGAAACCTGGTATTTCTTGGAGAAGATGTGATATATTTGGGAGAAATCAGGCATTTCCGGAAGAAACTGTCCTATTTTGGGGATAAAAGAATTTTTTGTGCGTGAAAAGGTCCTATTTGAAGGGGGAAAGCTGGTAATTCTATGAGAAGATGTGATATGTTTGGGAGAAATGTGGCATGTCCGGCAAAAACTGTCCTCTTTTGGGGATAAAAGAGGTATTTGTGGGTGAAAAGGTCCTATTTGAAGGGGGAAAGCAGGTAATTCTATGAGAAGATGTGATATATTTGGGAGAAATGTGGCATGTCAGGAAGAAACTGTCCTCTTTTGGGGATAAAAGAGGTATTTGTGGGTGAAAAGGTCCTATTTGAAGGGGGAAACCTGGTAGTTCTTGGAGAAGATGTGATATATTTGGGAGAAATATGGCATTTCTGGAAGAAACTGTCCTATTTTGGGGATAAAAGAGGTATGTGTGGGTGAAAAGGTCCTATTTGAAGGGGGAAACGTGGTATTTCTTGGAGAAGATGTGATATATTTGGGAGAAATGTGGCATGTCTGGAAGAAACTGTCCTATTTTGGGGATCAAAGAGGTATTTGTGGGTGATAAGGTCCTACTTGAAGGGGGAAAGCTGGTATTTCTTGGAGAAGATGTGATATATTTGGGAGAAATGTGGCATGTCTGGAAGAAACTGTCCTCTTTTGGGGATAAAAGAGGTATTTGTGGGTGAAAAGGTCCTATTTGAAGGGGGAAACCTGGTATTTCTTGGAGAAGATGTGATATGTTTGGGAGAAATGTGGCCTTTCTGTCAGAAACTGTCCTATTTTGGGGATAAAAGAGGTATTTGTGGGTGATAAGGTCCTACTTGAAGGGGGGAAACCTGGTATTTCTTGGAGAAGATGTGATCTATTTGGGAGAAATGTGGCATGTTTGTAAGAAGCTGACCTATTTGGGGGATAAAACAGGTATTTGTGGGTGAAAAGGTCCTATTTGAAGGGGGAAACCTGGCATTTCTTGGAGAAGATGTGATCTATTTGGGAGAAATACGGCCTTTCTGGCAGAAACTGTCCTCTTTTGGGGATAAAAGAGGTATTTGTGGGTGAAAAGGTCCTATTTGAAGGGGGAAACCTGGTATTTCTTGGAGAAGATGTGATATATTTGGGAGAAATCAGGCATGTCCGGAAGAAACTGTCCAATTTAGGGGATAAAAGAGGTATTTGTGGGAGAAAAGGTCCTATTTGAAGGGGGAAAGCTGGTATTTCTTGGAGAAGATGTGATCTATTTGGGAGAAATGTGGCATTTCTGGAAGAAACTGTCCTCTTTTGGGGATAAAAGAGGTATTTGTGGGTGAAAAGGTCGTATTTGAAGGGGGAAACCTGGTATTTCTTGGAGAAGATGTGATCTATTTGGGAGAAATATGGCATGTCTGGAAGAAACTGTCCTGTTTGGGGGATAAAAGTGGTATTAGTGGTTGAAAAGGTCCTATTTGAAGGGGAAAACGTGGTATTTCTTGGAGAAGATGTGATCTATTTGGGAGAAATGTGGCATGTCAGGAAGAAACTGTCCTCTTTTGGGGATCAAAGAGGTATTTGTGGGTGAAAAGGTCCTATTTGAAGGGGGAAACCTGGTATTTCTTGGAGAAGATGTGATATATTTGGGAGAAATGTGGCATTTCTGGAAGAAACAGTCCTCTTTTGGGGATAAAACAAGTATTTGTGGGTGAAAAGTTCCTATTTGAAGGGGGAACCCTGGTATTTCTTGGAGAAGATGTGATATATTTGGGAGAAATGTGGCATGTCCGGAAAAAACTGTCCTATTTTGAAGATAAAAGAGGTATTTGTGGGTGAGAAGGTCCTATTTGAAGGGGGAAAGCTGGTATTTCTTGGAGAAGATGTGATATATTTGGGAGAAATCTGGCATTCCTGGAAGAAACTGTCCTCTTTTGGGGATAAAAGAGGTTTTTTTGGGGAAAAGGTCCTATTTGAAGGGGGGAAACGTGGTATTTCTTGGAGAAGATGTGATCTATTTGGGAGAAATGTGGCATTTCTGGAAGAAACTGTCCTCTTATGGGGATAAATGAGGTATTTGTGGGTGAAAAGGTCCTATTTGAAGGGGGAAACCTGGTATTTCTTGGAGAAGATGTGATATATTTGGGAGAAATGTGGCATTTCTGGAAGAAACTGTCCTCTTTTGGGGATAAAAGATGTATTTGAGGGCGAAAAGGTCCTATTTGAAGGGGGAAAGCTGGTATTTCTTGGAGAAGATGTGATATATTTGGGAGAAATGTGGCATTTCTGGAAGAAACTGTCGTATTTTGGGGATAAAAGAGGTATTTGTGGGTGAAAAGGTCTTATTTCTAGGGGGAAACCTGGTATTTCTTGGAGAAGATGTGCTATATTTGGGAGAAATGTGGCATGTCAGGAAGAAACTGTCCTCTTTTGGGGATAAAAGATGTATTTGAGGGCGAAAAGGTCCTATTTGAAGTTGGAAACCTGGTATTTCTTGGAGAAGCTGTGATCTATTTGGGAGGAATGTGGCATTTCTGGAAGAAACTGTCCTCTTTTGGGG
Source organism: Lophura swinhoii (assembly GCA_030408155.1). Classification (NCBI taxonomy): domain Eukaryota; kingdom Metazoa; phylum Chordata; class Aves; order Galliformes; family Phasianidae; genus Lophura; species Lophura swinhoii. Next base: position 2,111,799 of record CM059467.1, on the reverse strand, counting down.
ATGAAACAGGTATTTGTGGGAGAACAGGTCCTATTTGAAGGGGGAAAGCTGGTATTTCATGGAGAAGATGTGGTGTATTTGGGAGAAATATGGCATGTATGGCAGAAACTGTCCTATTTTGGGGATAAAAGAGGTATTTGTAGGAGTAAAGGTCCTAGTTGAAGGGGGAAAGCTGGTATTTCTTGGAGAAGATGTGGTATATTTCGGAGAAATCTGGCATTCCTGGAAGAAACTGTCCTATTTTGGGGATAAAAGAGGTTTTTTTTGGGGAAAAGGTCCTATTTGAAGGGGGAATGCTGTTATTTCTTGGAGAAGATGTGATATGTTTGGGAGAAATGTGCCTTTTGTGGAAGAAACTGTCCTCTTATGGGGATAGAACAGGTAATTGTGGGTGAAAAGGTCCTATTTCCAGGGGAAAACCTGGTATTTCTTGGAGAAGATGTGATATATTTTGGAGAATTGTGGCATGTCTGGAAGAAAATGTCCTATTTGGGGGGAGAAGGGTGGTATTTTTGGGAGAAAAGTTCCTATTTCTGGAGGAATCCTGGTATTTCTTGGAGAAGATGTGATATATTTGGGAGAAATGTGGCATGTCTGGAAGATACTGTCCTATTTGAGGGATAAAAGAGGTATTTGTGGGTGAAAAGGTCCTATTTGAAGGGGGAAACCTGGTATTTCTTGGAGAAGATGTGATATGTTTGGGAGAAATGTGGCATTTCTGGAAGAAACTGTCCTCTTTTGGGGATAAAAGTTGGTATTTCTGGGTGAAAAGGTCCTATTTGAAGGGGAACCCTGGTATTTCTTGGAGAAGATGTGATCTATTTGGGAGAAATGTGGCATTTCTGGAAGAAACTGTCGTATTTTGGGGATCAAAGAGGTATTTGTGGGTGAAAAGGTCCTATTTGAAGGGGGAAACCTGGCATTTCTTGGAGAAGATGTGATATGTTTGGGAGAAATGTGGCATTTCTGGAAGAAACTGTCCTGTTTGGGGGGAGAAGGCTGGTATTTGTGGTAGAAAAGGTCCTCTTTCAGGAGGAATCCTGGTATTTCTTGGAGAAGATGTGATCTATTTGGGAGAAATGTGGCATTTCTGGAAGAAACTGACCTATTTTGGGGATAAAAGAATTTTTTGTGGGTGAAAAGGTCCTATTTGAAGGGGGAAACGTGGTATTTCTTGGAGAAGATGTGATATGTTTGGGAGAAATGTGGCCTTTCTGGCAGAAACTGTCCACTTTTGGGGATAAAAGTGGCATTTGTGGGTGATAAGGTCCTATTTGAAGGGGGAAACCTGGTATTTCTTGGAGAAGATGTGATCTATTTGGGAGAAATGTGGCCTTTCTGGAAGAAACTGTCCTCTTTTGGGGATAAAACAGGTATTGTGTGGGTGAAAAGGTCCTATTTGAAGGGGGAAACCTGGCATTTCTTGGAGAAGATGTGACCTATTTGGGAGAAATATGGCCTTTCTGGCAGAAACTGTCCTATTTTGGGGATAAAAGAGGTATTTGTGGGTGAAAAGGTCCTATTTGAAGGGGGAAACGTGGTATTTCTTGGAGAAGATGTGCTATATTTGGGAGAAATGTGGCATGTCTGGAAGAAACTGTCCAATTTAGGGGATAAAAGAGGTATTTGTGGGTGAAAAGGTCCTATTTGAAGGGGGAAAGCTGGTATTTCTTGGAGAAGATGTGCTATATTTGGGAGAAATGTGGCATTTCTGGAAGAAACTGTCCTCTTCTGGGGATGAAACAGGTATTTTTGGGTAAAAAGGTCCTATTTGAAGGGGGAAAGATGGTATTTCTTGGAGAAGATGTGATATATTTGGGAGAAATGTAGCATGTCTGGAGGATACTGTCCTCTTTTGGGGATACAAGAGGTATTAGTGGTTGAAAAGGTCCTATTTAAAGGGGGAAACGTGGTATTTCTTGGAGAAGATGTGATCTATTTGGGAGAAATGTGGCATTTCTGGAAGAAACTGTCCTTTTTTGGGGACAAAAGAGGTATTTGTGGGTGAAAAGGTCCTATTTGAAGAGGGAAACCTGGTGTTCTTGGAGAAGATGTGATATATTTGGGAGAAATGTGGCATTTCTGGAAGAAACTGTCCTCTTTTGGGGACAAAACAAGTATTTGTGGGTGAAAAGTTCCTATTTGAAGGGGGAAACCTGGTATTTCTTGGAGAAGATGTGATATATTTGAGAGAAATGTGGCATGTCTGGAAAAAACTGTCCTATTTTGGGGATAAAAGAGGTATTTGTGGGTGAAAAGGTCCTATTTGAAGGGGGAAACGTGGTATTTCTTGGAGAAGATGTGATCTATTTGGGAGAAATGTGGCATTTCTGGAAGAAACTGTCCTCTTATGGGGATAGAACAGGTATTTGTGGGTGAAAAGGTCCTATTTCCAGGGGAAAACCTGGTATTTCTTGGAGAAGATGAGATATATTTGGGAGAAATGTGGCATGTCTGGAAGAAAGTGTCCTATTTGGGGGGAGAAGGGTGGTATTTGTGGGAGAAAAGTTCCTATTTCAGGAGGAATCCTGGTATTTCTTGGAGGAGATGTGATATGTTTGGGAGAAATGTGCCATTTCTGGAAGAAACTGTCCTATTTTGGGGATAAAACAGGTATTTGTGGGTGAAAAGGTCCTATTTGAAGGGGGAAAGCTGGTATTTCTTGGAGAAGATGTGATCTATTTGGGAGAAATGTGGCATTTCTTGAAGAAACTGTCCTATTTTGTGGATAAAAAAATTTTTTCTGGGTGAAAAGGTCCTAACTCAAGGGGGAAACCTGGTATTTCTTGGAGAAGATGTGATATGTTTGGGAGAAATGTGGCCTTTCTGGCAGAAACTGTCCTATTTTGGGGATAAAAGTGGTATTTGTGGGTGATAAGGTCCTATTTGAAGGGGGAACCCTGGTATTTCTTGGAGAAGATGTGATATATTTGGGAGAAATCAGGCATTTCTGGAAGAAAATGTCCTATTTTGGGGATAAAAGAATTTTTTGTGGGTGAAAAGGTCCTATTTGAAGGGGGAAACCTGGTATTTCTTGGAGAAGATGTGATATATTTGGGAGAAATGTGGCATTTCTGGGAGAAACTGTCCTCTTTTGGGGATAAAAGAGGTATTTGTGGGTGAAAAGGTCCTATTTGAAGGGGGAAAGCTGGTATTTCTTGGAGAAGATGTGATATATTTGGGAGAAATGTGGCATTTCTGGAAGAAACTGTCCTATTTTGGGGATAAAAGAGGTATTTGTGGGTGAAAATGTCCTATTTGAAGGGGGAAACGTGGCATTTCTTGGAGAGGATGTGATCTATTTGGGAGAAATGTGGCATTTCTGGAAGAAACTGTCTTCTTTTGGGGATAAAAGAGGTATTTGTGCGTGAAAAGGTCCTATTTGAAGGGGGAAAGCTGGTATTTCTTGGAGAAGATGTGATATATTTGGGAGAAATGTGGCATTTCTTGAAGAAACTGTCCTCTTTTGGGGATAAAACAGGTACTTGTGGGTGAAAAGGTCCTATTTGAAGGGGGGTAAGCTGGTATTTCTTGGAGAAGATGTGATATATTTGGGAGAAATGTGGCATGTCAGGAAGAAACTGTCCACTTTTGGGGATAAAAGAGGTATTTGTGGGTGAAAAGGTCCTATTTGAAGGGGGAAACGTGGTATTTCTTGGAGAAGATGATATATACTTGGGAGAAATGTGGCCTTTGTGGATGAAACTGTCCACTTTTGGGGATAAAAGAGGTTTTTCATGGAGAAAAGGTCCTAATTGAAGGGGGAAAGCTGGTATTTCTTGGAGAAGATGAGATATATTTGGGAGAAATGTGGCATTTCTGGAAGAAACTGTCCTATTTTGGGGATAAAAGAGGTATTTGTGGGAGAAAAGGTCCTATTTGAAGGGGGAAACCTGGTATTTCTTGGAGAAGATGTGATATATTTGGGAGAAATGTGGCATGTCTGGAAAAAACTGTCCTATTTTGGGGATAAAAGAGGTATTTGTGGGTGAGAAGGTCCTATTTGAAGGGGGAAACCTGGTATTACTTGGAGAAGATGTGATATATTTGGGAGAAATCTGGCATGTCTGGAAGAAACTGTCCTCTTTTGGGGATAAAAGAGGTATTTGTGGGTGAAAAGGTCCTATTTGAAGGGGGAAACGTGGTATTTCTTGGAGAAGATGTGATATGTTTGGGAGAAATGTGGCATTTCTGGAAGAAACTGTCCTCTTATGGGGATAGAACAGGTATTTTTGGGTGAAAAGGTCCTATTTCCAGGGGAAAAACTGGTATTTCTTGGAGAAGAAGTGATATATTTGGGAGAAATGTGGCATGTCTGGAAGAAAATGTCCTATTTGGGGGGAGAAGTGTGGTATTAGTGGGTGAAAAGTTCCTATTTCAGGAGGAATCCTGGTATTTCTTGGAGGAGATGTGATATGTTTGGGAGAAATGTGGCATTTCTGGAAGAAACTGTCCTCTTTTGGGGATAAAAGAGGTATTTGTGGGTGAAAAGGTCCTATTTGAAGGGGGAAAGCTGGTATTTCTTGGAGAAGATGTGATCTATTTGGGAAAAATGTGGCATGTCTGGAAGAAACTGTCCTCTTTTGGGGATAAAAGAGGTATTTCATGGTGAAAAGCTCCTATTTGAAGGGGGAAACGTGGTATTTCTTGGAGAAGATGTGATCTATTTGGGAGAAATGTGGCATTTCTGGAAGAAAGTGTCCTGTTTTGGGGATAAAAGAGGTATTTGTGGGTGAAAAGGTCCTATTTGAAGGGGGAACCCTGGTATTTCTTGAAGGAGATGTGATCTATTTGGGAGAAATGTGGCATGTCTGGAAGAAACTGTCCTCTTTTGGGGATAAAAGAGGTATTTGTGGGAGAAAAGGTCCTATTTGAAGTGGGAAACGTGGTATTTCTTGGAGAAGATGTGATATATTTGGTAGAAATGTGGCATTTCTGGAAGAAACAGTCCTACTTGGGGGAGAAGCCTGCTATTAGAGGGTGAAAAGGTCCTATTTGAAGGGGGAAAGCTGGTATTTCTTGGAGAAGATATGATATATTTGGGAGAAATGTGGCATTTCTTGAAGAAACTGTCCTCTTTTGGGGATAAAACAGGTACTTGTGGGTGAAAAGGTCCTATTTGAAGGGGGAGACCTGGTATTTCTTGGAGAAGATGTGATATGTTTGGGAGAAATGTGGCATTTCTGGAAGAAACTGTCCTATTTGGGGGGTGAAGGCTGGTATTTGTGGGAGAAAAGGTCCTATTTGAAGGGGGAAAGCAGGTATTTCTTGGAGAAGATGTGATATATTTGGAAGAAATGTGGCATGTCTGGAAAAAACTGTCCTATTTGAGGGATAAAGAGGTATTTGTGGATGAAAAGGTCCTATTTGAAGGGGGAAAGCTGGTATTTCTTGGAGAAGATGTGATATATTTGGGAGAAATCAGGCATTTCTGGAAGAAACTGTCCTATTTTCGGGATAAAAGAATTTTTTGAAGGTGAAAAGGTCCTATTTGAAGGGGGAAACCTGGTATTTCTTGGAGAAGATGTGGTATATTTCGAAGAAATGTGGCCTTTCTGGCAGAAACTGTCCTATTTTGGGGATAAAAGTGGTATTTGTGGGTGATAAGGTCCTATTTGAAGGGGGAAACCTGGTATTTCTTGGAGAAGATGTGATATATTTGGGAGAAATGTGGCATTTCTGGAAGAAACTGTCCTATTTTGGGGATAAAAGAGGTATTTGTGGGTGAAAAGGTCCTATTTGAAGGGGGAAAGCTGGTATTTCTTGGAGAAGATGTGATATATTTGGGAGAAATGTGGCATTTCTGGAAGAAACTGTCCTCTTTTGGGGATAAAAGAGGTATTTGTGGGTGAAAAGGTCCTATTTGAAGGGGGAAAGCTGGTATTTCTTGGAGAAGATGTGATCTATTTGGGAGAAATGTGGCCTATCTGGAAGAAAATGTCCTATTTGGGGGATAAAACTGGTATTTGTGGGAGAAAAGGTCTTATTTGAAGGGGGAAAGCTGGTATTTCTTGGAGAAGATGTGATATATTTGGGAGGAATGTGGCATTTCTGGAAGAAACTGTCCTCTTTTGGGGATAAAAGAGGTATTAGTGGTTGAAAAGGTCCTATTTGAAGGGGGAAACCTGGTATTTCTTGGAGAAGATGTGATGTATTTGGGAGAAATGTGGCATTTCTGGAAGAAAATGTCCTCTTTTGGGGATAAAAGAGGTATTTCATGGAGAAAAGTTCCTAATTCAAGGGGGAAACCTGGTATTTCTTGGAGGAGTTGTGATGTATTTGGGAGAAATGTGGCATTTCTGGAAGAAAGTGTCCTATTTGGGGGGAGAAGGCTGGTATTTGTGGGAGAAAAGGTCCTATTTCAGGAGGAATCCTGGTATTTCTTTGAGAAGATGTGATATATTTGGGAGAAATGTGGCATGTCTGGAAGAAACTGTCCTATTTGAGGGATAAAAGAGGTATCTGTGTGTGAAAAGGTCGTATTTCAGGAGGAATCCTGGTATTTCTTGGAGAAGATGTGAAATATTTGGGAGAAATGTGGCCTTTGTGGATGAAACTGTCCTCTTTTGGGGATCAAAGAGGTATTTGTGGGTGAAAAGGTCCTATTTGAAGGGGGAAACGTGGTATTTCTTGGAGAAGATGTGATCTATTTGGGAGAAATGTGGCATTTCTGGAAGAAAATGTCCTCTTTTGGGGATAAAACAGGTATTTCAAGGAGAAAAGGTCCTAATTGAAGGGGGAACCCTGGTATTTCTTGGAGAAGATGTGATATATTTGGGAGAAATGTGGCATGTCTGGAAGAAACTGACCTATTTGAGGGATAAAAGAGGTATTTGTGGGTGAAAAGGTCCTATTTGAAGGGGGAAAGCTGGTATTTCTTGGAGAAGATGTGATATATTTGGGAGAAATGTGGCATTTCTGGAAGAAACTGTCCTATCTTGGGGATAAAAGGATTTTTTTGGGTGAAAAGGTCCTATTTGAAGGGGGAAAGCTGGTATTTCTTGGAGAAGATGTGATTTGTTTGGGAGAAATGTGGCATTTCTGGAAGAAACTGTCCTCTTTTGGGGATAAAAGTGGTATTTGTGGATGAAAAGGTCCTATTTCCAGGGGGAAACGTTGTATTTCTTGGAGAAGATGTGATATATTTGGGAGAAATGTGTCATGTCAGGAAAAAACAGTCCTCTTTTGGGGATAAAAGAGGTATTTGTGGGTGAAAAGGTCCTATTTGAAGGGGGAAAGCTGGTATTTCTTGGAGAAGATGTGATATATTTGGGAGAAATGTGGCATTTCTGGAAGAAACTGTCCTATTTTGGGGATAAATGAGGTATTTGTGGGTGAAAAGGTCCTATTTGAAGGGGGAAACCTGGTATTTCTTGGAGAAGATGTGCTATATTTGGGAGAAATGTGGCATTTCTGGAAGAAACTGTCCTCTTTTGGGGATAAAAGAGGTATTTGTGGGTGAAAAGGTCTTATTACAAGGGGGAAAAATGATATTTCTTGGAGAAGATGTGATATATTTGGGAGAAATGTGGCATTTCAGGAAGAAAATGTCCTATTTGAGGGATAAAACAGGTATTTGTGGGAGAAAAGGTCCTATTTGAAGGGGGAAACCTGGTATTTCTTGGAGAAGATGTGGTATATTTGGGAGAAATGTTTCATTTCTGGAAGAAACTGTCCTCTTTTGGGGATGAAACAGGTATTTGTGGGTGAAAAGGTCCTATTTGAAGGGGGAAACCTGGTATTTCTTGGAGAAGATGTGATATATTTGGGAGAAATGTGGCATGTATGGTAGAAAATGTACTATTTTGGGGATAAAAGAGGTATTTGTGGGTGAAACGGTCCTATTTGAAGGGGGAAAGCTGGTATTTCTTGGAGAAGAAGTGATATATTTGGGAGAAATGTGGCCTTACTGGAAGAAACTGTTCCATTTTGGGGATTAAAAGAGGTAATACTACCAGCTTTCCCCCTTCAAATAGGACCTTTTCACCCACAAATACCTCTTTTATCCCCAAAATAGGACAGTTTCTTCCAGAAATGCCACATTTCTCCCAAACATATCACATCTCCTCCAAGAAATACCAGGATTTCTCCTGAAATAGTACCTTTTCTCCCACAAAAACCAGCCTTTTCCCCCCAAAAGAGGACAGTTTCTTCCAGAAATGCCACATTTCTCCCAAACATATCACATCTTCTCCAAGAAATACCAGGATTCCCCCTTCAAATAGGACCTTCTCACTCACAAATACCTCATTTATCCCCAGAAGAGGACAGTTTCTTCCATAAATGCCAGGTTTCTCCCAAATATATCACATCTTCTCCAAGAAATACCAGGGTTCCGCCTTCAAATAGGACCTTTTCACCCACAAATACCTCTTTGATCCCCAAAAGAGGACACTTTCTTCCAGAAATGCCGCATTTCTCCCACATATATCACATCTCCTGCAAGAACATCCAGATTTACCCCTTGACATAGGACCTTTTCTCCCACAAATACCTGTTTTATCCCCAAAAGAGGACAGTTTCTTCCAGAAATGCCACATTTCTCCCAAATACATCACATCTTCTCCAAGAAATACCAGCTTTCCCCCTTCAAATAGGACCTTTTCACCCACAAATACCTGTTTTATCCCCAAAATAGAACTGTTTCTTCCAGTAAGGCCACATTTCTCCCAAATATATCACAGCTTCTCCAAGAAATACCAGGTTTCCCCCTTCAAATAGGACCTTATCACCCACAAATACCTCTTTTATCCCCAAAAGAGGACAGTTTCTTCCAGACATGCCACATTTCTCCCAAATATATCACATCTTCTCCAAGAAATACCAGGATTCCTCCTTCAAATAGGACCTTCTCACCGACAAATACCACTTTTATCGCCAAAATAGGACATTTTCTTCCAGAAATGCCACATTTCTCCCAAATAGATCACATCTTCTCCAAGAAATACCAGGTTTTCCCCTTCAAATAGGACCTTTTCACCCGCAAATACCTGGTTTAACCCCAAAATAGGACAGTTTCCTCAAGAAATGCCACATTTCTCCCAAACATATCACATCTTCTCCAAGAAATGCAAGGATTCCTCCTGAAATAGGACCTTTTAACCTACAAATACCACTTATATCCCCAAAAGAGGACTGTTTCTTCCATAAATGCCAGGTTTTTCTAGATATATCACATCTTCTCCAAGAAATACCAGGATTCCCCCTTCAAATAGGACCTTTTCACCCACAAATACCTCTTTTATCCCCAAAATAGGACAGTTTCTTCCAGAAATGCCACATTTCTCCCAAATATATCACATCTTCTCCAAGAAATACCAGTTTTCCCCTTGAAAGAGGACCTTTTCACCCACAAATACCTCTTTTATCCCCAAAATAGGACAGTTTCTTCCAGACATGCCACATTTCTCCGAAACATATCACATCTTCTCCAAGAAATACCAGGTTTCCCCCTTCAAATAGGACCTTTTCACCCACAAATACCTCTTTTATCTCCAAAATAGGACAGTTTCTTCCACACATGCCAGATTTCTCCCAAATACATCACATCTTCTCCAAGAAATACCAGGTTTCCCCCTTCAAATAGGACCTTTTCACCCACAAATACCTCTTTTATCCCCAAAATAGGACAGTTTCTTCGAGACATGCCACATTTCTCCCAAATATATCACATCTTCTCCAAGAAATACCAGCTTTTCCCCTGGAAATAGCACCTTATCACCCACAAATACCTGTTTTATACCAAAAAGAGGACAGTTTCTTCCAGAAAGGCCACAGAAATACCAGCTTTCCCCCTTGAAATAGGAACTTTTCTCCCACAAATACCTCTTTTATCCCCAAAATACGACAGTTTCAGCCAGAAAGGCCAGATTTCTACCAAATGTATCACATCTTCTCCAAGAAATACCACGTTTCCCCCTTCAAATAGGACCTTTTCACCCACATATACCTCATTTATCCCCAAAAGAGGACAGTTTCAGCCAGAATGGCCACATTTCTCCCAAATAGATCACGTCTTCTCCAAGAAATACCACGTTTCCCCCTTCAAATAGGACCTTTTCACCCACAAATACCTCTTTTATCCCCAAAATAGGACAGTTACTGCCATACATGCCACATTTCTCCCAAATAGATCACATCTTCTCCAAGAAATACCAGCTTTCCCCCTAGAAATAGGACCTTTTCACCCACAAATACCTCTTTTATCCCCAAAAGAGGACAGTTTCTTCCTGACATGCCACATTTCTCCCAAATAGATCACATCTCCTTCAAGAACATCCAGCTTTCCCCCTTCAAATACGACCTTTTCTCCCACAAATACCTCTTTGATCCCCAAAATAGGACAGTTTCTTCCAGACATGCCACTTTTCTCCAAAATATATCACATCTTCTCCAAGAAATACCAGGTTCCCCCTTGAAATAGGACCTTTTCACCCACAAATACCTCTTTTATCCCCAAAATTGGACAGTTTCTTCCGGACATGCCACATTTCTCCCAAATAGATCACATCTTCTCCAAGAAATACCAGCTTTCCCCCTTCAAAGAGGACCTTTTCACCCACAAATACCTCTTTTATCCCCAAAATAGGACAGTTTCTTCCAGACATGCCACATTTCTCCCAAATAGATCACATCTTCTCCAAGAAATACCAGGTTTCCCCCTTCAAATAGGAACTTTTCACCCACAAATACCTCTTTTACCCCAAAAGAGCTCGGTTTCTTCCAGAAATGCAACATCTCTCCCAAATAGATCACATCTTCTCCAAGAAATACCAGGATTCCCCCTTCAAATAGGACCTTTTCACCCACAAATACCTCTTTTATCCCCAAAATAGGACAGTTTGTTTCTGATATGCCAGATTTCTCCCAAATATATCACATCTTCTCCAAGAAATACCACGTTTCCCCCTTCAAATAGGACCTTATCACCCACAAATACCTCTTTTATCCCCAAAAGTTGTCAGTTTCTTCCAGACATGCCACATTTCTCCCAAATAGATCACATCTTCTCCAAGAAATACCAGCTTTCCTCCTTCAAATAGGACCTTTTCACCCACAAATACCTGTTTTATCCCCAAAAGAGGACAGATTCTTCCAGAAATGCCACATTTCTCCCAAATAGATCACATCTTCTCCAAGAAATACCAGGATTCCCCCTTCAAATAGGACCTTTTCACCCACAAATACCTCTTTTATCCCTCATATTGGACATTTTCTTCCAGAAATGCCAGATTTCTCCCAAATATATCACATCTTCTCCAAGAAATACCAGGTTTCCCCCTTCAAATAGGACCTTTTCACCCACAAATACCTCTTTTATCCCCAAAAGAGGACAGTTTCTTCCAGAAATGCCACATTTCTCCCAAATAGATCACATCTTCTCCAAGAAATACCAGGTTTCCCCCTTCAAATACGACCTTTTCACCCACAAATACCTCTTTTACCCCAAAAGAGCTCGGTTTCTTCCAGAAATGCCACATTTCTCCCAAATAGATCACATCTTCTCCAAGAAATACCAGGTTTCCCCCTTCAAATAGGACCTTTTCACCCACAAATACCTCTTTTATCCCCAAAAGAGGACAGTTTCTTCCAGAAAGGCCACATTTATCCCAAATAGATCACATCTTCTCCAAGAAATACCAGGTTTCCCCCTTCAAATAAGACCTTTTCTCCCACAAATACCTCTTTTATCCCCAAAATAGGACAGTTTGTTACAGATATGCCAGATTTCTCCAAAATATATCACATCTTCTCCAAGAAATACCAGGTTTCCCCCTTCAAATAGGACCTTTTCACCCACAAATACCTCTTTTATCCCCAAAATAGGACAGTTTCTTCCAGAAATGCCACATTTCTCCCAAATAAATCACATCTTCTCCAAGAAATACCAGCTTTCCTCCTTCAAATAGGACCTTTTCACCCACAAATACCACTTTTATCCCCAAAATAGGACATTTTCTTCCAGAAATGCCACATTTCTCCCAAATAGATCACATCTTCTCCAAGAAATACCAGCTTTCCCCCTTGAATAGGACCTTTTCACCCACAAATAACTCTTTTATCCCCAAAATAGGACAGTTTCTTCCAGACATGCCACATTTCTCCCAAATATATCACATCTCCTCCTAGAAATACCAGGTTTCCCCCTTCAAATAGGACCTTTTCTCCCACAAATACCTGTTTTATCCCCAAAAGAGGACAGTTTCTTCCAGAAATGCCACATTTCTCCCTAATATATCACATCTTCTCCAAGAAATACCAAGTTTCCCCCTTCAAATAGGACCTTTTCACCCACAAATACCTCTTTTATCCCCAAAAGAGGACAGTTTCCTCCAGAAATGCCACATTTCTCCCAAATATATCACATCTTCTCCAAGAAATACCAGCTTTCCCCCTTCAAATAGGACCTTTTCACCCACAAATACCACTTTTATCCCCAAAATAGGACATTTTCTTCCAGAAATGCCACATTTCTCCCAAATAGATCACATCTTCTCCAAGAAATACCACGTTTCCCCCTTCAAATAGGACCTTTTCAACCAAAAATACCTCTTTTATCCCCAAAATAGGACAGTTTCTTCCGGACATGCCACATTTCTCCCAAATAGATCACATCTTCTCCAAGAAATACCACGTTTCCCCCTGGGAATACGACCTTTTCACCCACAAATACCTCTTTTATCCCCAAAAGAGGACAGTTTCTTCCAGAAATGCCACATTTCTCCCAAATAGATCACATCTTCTCCAAGAAATACCAGGGTTCCCCCTTCAAATAGGACCTTTTCACCCACAAATACCTCTTTTATCCCCAAAATAGGACAGTTTCTTCCAGAAAGGCCACATTTCTCCCAAATATATCACATCTTCTCCAAGAAATACCAGGTTTCCCCCTTCAAATAGGACCTTTTCACCCACAAATACCTCTTTTATCCCCAAAAGAGCACAGTTTCTTCCAGAAATGCCACATTTCTCCCAAATAGATCATATCTCCTCCAAGAAATACCAGCTTTCCCCCTTCAAATAGGACCTTTTCACCCACAAATACCTGTTTTATCCCCAAAATAGGACAGTTTCTGCCAGAAAGGCCACATTTCTCCCAAACATATCACATCTTCTCCAAGAAATACCAGGTTTCCCCCTTCAAATAGGACCTTTTCACCCACAAATACCTCTTTTATCTCCAAAATAGGACAGTTTCTTCCAGACATGCCAGATTTCTCCCAAATACATCACATCTTCTCCAAGAAATACCAGCTTTCCCCCTTCAAATAGGACCTTTTCACCCACAAATACCTCTTTTATCCCCAAAATAGGACAGTTTCTTCCTGACATGCCACATTTCTCCCAAATATATCACATCTCCTGCAAGAACATCCAGCTTTCCCCCTTCAAATACGACCTTTTCTCCCACAAATACCTCTTTGATCCCCAAAATACGACCGTTTCTTCCAGACATGCCACTTTTCTCCAAAATATATCACATCTTCTCCAAGAAATACCAGGTTCCCCCTTCAAATAGGACCTTTTCACCCACAAATACCTCTTTTATCCCCAAAAGAGGACAGTTCCTTCCAGAAATGCCACATTTCTCCCAAATATATCACATCTTCTCCAAGAAATACCAGGTTTCCCCCTTCAAATAGGACCTTATCACCCACAAATACCTCTTTTATCCCCAAAATAGGACAGTTTCTTCCAGACATGCCACATTTCTCCCAAATAGATCACATCTTCTCCAAGAAATACCAGGTTTCCCCCTTCAAATACGACCTTTTCACCAACAAATACCTCTTTTACCCCAAAAGAGCTCGGTTTCTTCCAGAAATGCCACATCTCTCCCAAATAGATGACATCTTCTCCAAGAAATACCAGCTTTCCCCCTTCAAATAGCACCTTTTCACCCACAAATACCTCTTTTATCCCAAAAAGAGGACAGTTTCTTCCAGAAATGCCACATTTCTCCCAAATATATCTCATCTTCTCCAAGAAATACCAGGTTTCCCCCTTCAAATAAGACCTTTTCTCCCACAAATACCTCTTTTATCCCCAAAATAGGACAGTTTGTTACAGATATGCCAGATTTCTCCAAAATATATCACATCATCTCCAAGAAATACCACGTTTCCCCCTTCAAATAGGACCTTATCACCCACAAATACCTCTTTTATCCCCAAAAGAGTACAGTTCCTTTCAGAAATGCCACATTTCTCCCAAATATATCACATCTTCTCCAAGAAATACCAGCTTTCCCCCTTCAAATAGGACTTTTTCTCCCACAGATACCTCTTTTATCCCCAAAAGAGGACAGATTCTTCCAGACATGCCAGATTTCTCCCAAATATATCACATCTTCTCCAAGAAATAACTGGTTTACCCCTGGAAATAGGAACTTTTCACCCACAAATACCTCTTTTATCCCTCAAATTGGACATTTTCTTCCAGAAATGCCAGATTTCTCCCAAATATATCACATCTTCTCCAAGAAATACCAGCTTTCCCCCTTCAAATAGGACCTTTTCACCCACAAATACCTCTTTTATCCCCAAAATAGGACAGTTTCTTCCAGAAATGCCACATTTCTCCCAAATATATCACATCTTCTCCAAGAAATACCACGTTTCCCCCTTCAAATAGGACCTTTTCACCCACAAATACCTCTTTTACCCCAAAAGAGGTCGAATTCTTCCAGAAATGCCACATTTCTCCCAAATAGATCACATCTTCTCCAAGAAATACCAGCTTTCCCCCTTCAAATAGGAACTTTTCACCCACAAATACCTCTTTTATCCCCAAAACAGGACAGTTTCTTCCAGAAATGCCACATTTCTCCCAAATATATCACATCTTCTCCAAGAAATACCAGGTTTCCCCCTTCAAATAGGACCTTTTCACCCACAAATACCTCTTTTATCCCCAAAAGAGGACAGTTTCTTCCGGACATGCCACATTTCTCCCAAATACATCACATCTTCTCCAAGAAATACCAGGATTCCACCTGAAATAGGACCTTTTCACCCACAAATACCTCTTTTATCCCCAAAATAGGACAGTTTCTTCCAGAAATGCCACATTTCTCCCAAATATATCACATCTCCTCCTAGAAATACCAGCTTTCCCCCTTCAAATAGGACCTTTTCTCCCACAAATACCTGTTTTATCCCCAAAAGAGGACAGTTTCTTCCAGAAATGCCACATTTCTCCCAAATATATCACATCTTCTCCAAGAAATAACTGGTTTACTCCTGGAAATAGGAACTTTTCACCCACAAATACCTCTTTTATCCCTCAAATAGGACATTTTCTTCCAGAAATGCCACATTTCTCCCAAATAGATCACATCTTCTCCAAGAAATACCAGCTTTCCCCCTAGAAATAGGACCTTTTCACCCACAAATACCTCTTTTATCCCCAAAAGAGGACAGTTTCTTCATACATGCCACATTTCTCCCAAATAGATCACATCTTCTCCAAGAAATACCAGGGTTCCCCCTTCAAATAGGACCTTTTCACCCACAAATACCTCTTTTACCCCAAAAGAGCTCGGTTTCTTCCAGAAATGCCACATCTCTCCCAAATATATCACATCTTCTCCAAGAAATACCACGTTTCCCCCTTCAAATAGGACCTTTTCACCCACAAATACCTCTTTTATCCCCAAAATAGGACAGTTTCTTCCAGAAAGGCCACATTTCTCCCAAATATATCTCATCTTCTCCAAGAAATACCAGGTTTCCCCCTTCAAATAGGACCTTTTCACCCACAAATACCTCTTTTATCCCCAAAAGAGCACAGTTTCTTCAAGAAATGCCACATTTCTCCCAAATAGATCATATCTCCTCCAAGAAATACCAGGTTTCCCCCTTCAAATAGGACCTTTTCACTCACAAATACCTGTTTTATCCCCAAAATAGGACAGTTTCTGCCAGAAAGACAACATTTCTCCCAAATATATCACATCTTCTCCAAGAAATAACAGGTTTCCCCCTTCAAATAGGACCTTTTCACCCACAAAAAATTCTTTTATCCCCAAAATAGGACAGTTTCTGCCAGAAATGCCTGATTTCTCCCAAATATATCACATCTTCTCCAAGAAATAACAGGTTTCCCCCTTCAAATAGGACCATTTCACCCACAAAAAATTCTTTTATCCCCCAAATAAGACATTTTCTTCCAGAAATGTCTCATTTCTCCCAAACATATCACATCTTCTCCAAGAAATACCAGCTTTCCCCCTTCAAATAGGACCTTTTCACCCACAAATACCTCTTTTATCCCCAAAACAGGACACTTTCTTCCAGAAAGGCCACATTTCTCCCAAATATATCACATCTTCTCCAAGAAATACCAGCTTTCCCCCTTCAAATAGGACCTTCTCACCCACAAATACCTCTTTTATCCCCAAAATAGGACAGTTTCTTCCAGAAATGCCATATTTCTCCCAAACATATCACATCTTCTCCAAGAAATACCAGGTTTCCCCCTTCAAATAGGACCTTTTCACCCACAAATACCTCTTTTATCCCCAAAAGAGGACAGTTTCTACCAGAAATGGCACATTTCTTCCAAACATATCACATCTTCTCCAAGAAATACCGGGATTCCTCCTGAAATAGGAACATTTCTCCCACAAATACCACCCTTCTCCCCCCAAATAGGACATTTTCTTCCAGAAATGCCACATTTCTCCCAAATATAGCACATCTTCTCCAAGAAATACCAGGTTTCCCCCTTGTAATAAGACCTTTTCACCCACAAATACCTCTTTTATCCCCAAAACAGGACAGTTTCTTCCAGAAATGCCAGATTTCTCCCAAATACATCACATCTTCTCCAAGAAATACCACGTTTCCCCCTTCAAATAGGACCTTTTCACCCACAAATACCTCTTTGATCCCCAAAATAGGACAGTTTCTTCCAGACATGCCACATTTCGTCCTAATATATCACATCTTCTCCAAGAAATACCAGCTTTCCCCCTTCAAATAGGACCTTTTCTCCCACAAATACCTCTTTTATCCCCAAAACAGGACACTTTCTTCTGGAAATGCCACATTTCTCCCAAATATATCACATCTTCTGCAAGAAATACCAGCTTTCCCCCTTCAAATAGGACCTTTTCACCCACAAATACCTGTTTTATCCCCAAAATAGGACAGTTTCTTCCAGACATGCCACATTTCTCCCAAATATATCTCATCTTCTCCAAGAAATACCAGCTTTCCCCCTTCAAATAGGACCTTTTCACCCACAAATACCACTTTTATCCCCAAAAGAGGACAGTTTCTTCCAGAAATGCCACATTTCTCCCAAACATATCACATCTTCTCCAAGAAATACCAGGTTTCCCCCTTCAAATAGGACCTTTTCACCCACAAATACCTCTTTGATCCCCAAAATAGGACAGTTTCTTCCAGACATGCCACATTTCTCTCAAATATATCACATCTTCTCCAAGAAATACCACGTTTCCCCCTGGGAATAGGACCTTTTCACACAAATACCTCTTTTATCCCCAAAAGAGGACAGTTTCTTCCAGAAATGCCACATTTCACCCAAATAGATCACATCTTCTCCAAGAAATACCAGCTTTCCCCCTTCAAATAGGACTTTTTCTCCCACAGATACCTGTTTTATCCCCAAAAGAGGACAGATTCATCCAGACATGCCAGATTTCTCCCAAATAGATCACATCTTCTCCAAGAAATAACTGGTTTACCCCTGGAAATAGGAACTTTTCACCCACAAATACCTCTTTTATCCCCCAAATTGGACATTTTCTTCCAGAAATGCCAGATTTCTCCCAAATATATCACATCTTCTCCAAGAAATACCACGTTTCCCCCTTCAAATAGGACCTTTTCACCCACAAATACCTCTTTGATCCCCAAAATACGACAGTTTCTTCCAGAAATGCCACATTTCTCCCAAATAGATCACATCTTCTCCAAGAAATACCAGCTTTCCCCCTTCAAATAGGACCTTTTCACCCACAAATACCTCTTTTACCCCAAAAGAGCTCGGTTTCTTCCAGAAATGCCACATTTCTCCCAAATAGATCACATCTTCTCCAAGAAATAGCAGCTTTCCCCCTTCAAATAGGACCTTTTCACCCACAAATACCTCTTTTATCCCCAAAAGAGGACAGTTTCTTCCAGAAATGCCACATTTCTCCCAAATATATCTCATCTTCTCCAAGAAATACCAGGTTTCCCCCTTCAAATAGGACCTTTTCACCCACAAATACCTGTTTTATCCCCAAAACAGGACAGTTTCTTCCAGAAATGCCACATTTCTCCCAAATATATCACATCTTCTCCAAGAAATACCAGCTTTCCTCCTTCAAACAGGACCTTTTCACCCACAAATACCACTTTTATCCCCAAAATAGGACAGTTTCTTCCAGAAATGCCACATTTCTCCCAAATAGATCACATCTTCTCCAAGAAATACCAGCTTTCCCCCTTCAAATAGGACCTTTTCACCCACAAATACCTCTTTTATCCCCAAAAGAGCACAGTTTCTTCAAGAAATGCCACATTTCTCCCAAATAGATCACATCTTCTCCAAGAAATACCACGTTTCCCCCTTCAAATAGGACCTTTTCACCCACAAATACCTCTTTTATCCCCAAAAGAGGACAGTTTCTTCCAGAAATGCCACATTTCTCCCAAATATATCACATCTCCTCCTAGAAATACCAGCTTTCCCCCTTCAAATAGGACCTTTTCTCCCACAAATACCTGTTTTATCCCCAAAAGAGGACACTTTCTTCCTGAAAGGCCACATTTCTCCCAAATATATCACATCTTCTCCAAGAAATACCAGGTTTCCCCCTTCAAATAGGACCTTTTCACCCACAAATACCTCTTTTATCCCCAAAACAGGACACTTTCTTCCAGAAATGCCACATTTCACCCAAATAGAGCACATCTTCTTTAAGAAATAGCAGCTTTCCCGCATCAAATAGGACTTTTTCTCCCACAGATACCTGTTTTATCCCCAAAAGAGGACAGATTCTTCCAGACATGCCAGATTTCTCCCAAATATATCACATCTTCTCTAAGAAATAACTGGTTTACCCCTGGAAATAGGAACTTTTCACCCACAAATACCTCTTTTATCCCTCAAATAGGACATTTTCATCCAGAAATGCCAGATTTCTCCCAAATATATCACATCTTCTCCAAGAAATACCTGCTTTCCCCCTTGAATAGGACCTTTTCACCCACAAATAACTCTTTTATCCCCAAAATAGGACAGTTTCTTCCAGACATGCCACATTTCTCCCAAATATATCACAGCTACTCCAAGAAATACCAGGGTTCCCCCTGGAAATAGGACCTTATCACCCACAAATCCCTGTTTTATACCCAAAAGAGGACAGTTTCTTCCAGAAAGGCCACAGAAATACCAGCTTTCCCCCTTGAAATAGGAACTTTTCTCCCACAAATACCTCTTTTATCCCCAAAATAGGACAGTTTCTGCCAGAAAGGCCAGATTTCTCCCAAATGTATCACATCTTCTCCAAGAAATACCACGTTTCCCCCTTCAAATAGGACCTTTTCACCCACATATACCTCATTTATCCCCAAAAGAGGACAGTTTCTGCCAGAATGGCCACATTTCTCCCAAATAGATCACATCTTCTCCAAGAAATACCACGTTTCCCCCTTCAAATAGGACCTTTTCACCCACAAATACCTATTTTATCCCCAAAATAGGACAGTTACTGCCATACATGCCACATTTCTCCCAAATAGATCACATCTTCACCAAGAAATACCAGCTTTCCCCCTAGAAATAGGACCTTTTCACCCACAAATACCTCTTTTATCCCCAGAAGAGGACAGTTTCTTCCTGACATGCCACATTTCTCCCAAATATATCACATCTCCTGCAAGAACATCCAGCTTTCCCCCTTCAAATAGGACCTTTTCTCCCACAAATACCTCTTTGATCCCCAAAATAGGACAGTTTCTTCCAGACATGCCACATTTCTCCCAAATAGATCACATCTTCTCCAAGAAATACCAGGTTTCCCCCTTGAAATAGGACCTTTTCACCCACAAATACCTCTTTTATCCCCAAAAGAGGACAGTTTCTTCCAGAAATGCCACATTTCTCCCAAATAGATCACATCTTCTCCAAGAAATACCAGGTTTCCCCCTGGAAATAGGACCTTATCACCCACAAATACCTCTTTTATCCCCAAAAGAGGACAGTTTCTTCCAGACATGCCACATTTCTCCCAAATATATCACATCTTCTCCAAGAAATACCAGGTTTCCCCCTTCAAATAGGACCTTTTCACCCACAAATACCTCTTTTACCCCAAAAGAGCTCGGTTTCTTCCAGAAATGCCACATTTCTCCCAAATAGATCACATCTTCTCCAAGAAATACCAGGGTTCCCCCTTCAAATAGGACCTTTTCACCCACAAATACCTGTTTTATCCCCAAAAGAGGACAGTTTCTTCCAGAAAGGCCACATTTCTCCCAAATATATCTCATCTTCTCCAAGAAATACCAGCTTTCCCCCTTCAAATAGGACCTTTTCTCCCACTAATACCTGTTTTATCCCCAAAATAGGACAGTTTGTTACAGATATGCCAGATTTCTCCAAAATATATCACATCTTCTCCAAGAAATACCACGTTTCCCCCTTCAAATAGGACCTTATCACCCACAAATACCTGTTTTATCCCCAAAAGAGGACAGTTCCTTCCAGAAATGCCACATTTCTCCCAAATATATCACATCTTCTCCAAATACCAGGTTTCCCCCTTCAAATAGGACCTTTTCACCCACAAATACCTCTTTTATCCCCAAAAGAGGACAGTTTCTTCCAGAAATGCCACATTTCTCCCAAATAGATCACATCTTCTCCAAGAAATACCAGCTTTCCTCCTTCAAATAGGACCTTTTCACCCACAAATACCACTTTTATCCCCAAAATAGGACATTTTCTTCCAGAAATGCCACATTTCTCCCAAATAGATCACATCTTCTCCAAGAAATACCAGGGTTCCCCCTTCAAATAGGACCTTTTCACCCACAAATACCTCTTTTATCCCCAAAATAGGACAGTTTCTTCCAGAAATGCCACATTTCTCCCAAATATATCACATCTTCTCCAAGAAATACCAGCTTTCCCCCTTCAAATAGGACCTTTTCACCCACAAATACCTCTTTTATCCCCAAAATAGGACAGTTTCTTCCAGAAAGGCCACATTTCTCCCAAATATATCACATCTCCTCCTAGAAATACCAGCTTTCCCCCTTCAAATAGGACCTTTTCTCCCACAAATACCTCTTTTATCCCCAAAAGAGGACAGTTTCTTCCAGAAATGCCACATTTCTCCCAAACATATCACATCTTCTCCAAGAAATACCAGCTTTCCCCCTTCAAATAGGACCTTTTCACCCACAAATACCTCTTTTATCCCCAAAAGAGGACAGTTTCTTCCAGAAATGCCACATTTCACCCAAATAGATCACATCTTCTCCAAGAAATACCAGCTTTCCCCCTTCAAATAGGACTTTTTCTCCCACAGATACCTGTTTTATCCCCAAAAGAGGACAGATTCTTCCAGACATGCCACATTTCTCCCAAATATATCACATCTTCTCTAAGAAATAACTGGTTTACCCCTGGAAATAGGAACTTTTCACCCACAAATACCTCTTTTATCCCTCAAATAGGACATTTTCTTCCAGAAATGCCAGATTTCTCCCAAATATATCACATCTTCTCCAAGAAATACCAGCTTTCCCCCTAGAAATAGGACCTTTTCACCCACAAATACCTCTTTTACCCCAAAAGAGCTCGGTTTCTTCCAGAAATGCCACATTTCTCCCAAATATATCACATCTTCTCCAAGAAATACCAGGTTTCCCCCTTCAAATAGGACCTTCTCACCCACAAATACCTCTTTTATCCCTGAAATTGGACAGTTTCTTCCAGAAAGGCCACATTTCTCCCAAATATATCTCATCTTCTCCAAGAAATACCAGGTTTCCCCCTTCAAATAGGAACTTTTCACCCACAAATACCTCTTTTATCCCCAAAAGAGCACAGTTTCTTCCAGAAATGCCACATTTCTCCCAAATAGATCATATCTCCTCCAAGAAATACCAGGTTTCCCCCTTCAAATACGACCTTTTCACCCACAAATACCTGTTTTATCCCCAAAAGAGGACAGTTTCTGCCAGAAAGCCACATTTCTCCCAAACATATCACATCTTCTCCAAGAAATACCACGTTTCCCCCTTCAAATAGGACCTTTTCACCCACAAAAAATTCTTTTATCCCCAAAATAGGACAGTTTCTGCCAGAAATGCCTGATTTCTCCCAAATATATCACATCTTCTCCAAGAAATACCAGCTTTCCCCCTTCAAATAGGACCTTTTCACCCACAAATACCTCTTTTATCCCCAAAAGAGGACTGTTTCTTCCAGAAAGGCCACATTTCTCCCAAATATATCACATCTTCTCCAAGAAATACCAGCTTTCCCCCTTCAAATAGGACCTTCTCACCCACAAATACCTCTTTTATCCCCAAAAGAGGACAGTTTCTTCCAGAAATGCCATATTTCTCCCAAACATATCACATCTTCTCCAAGAAATACCAGTTTTCCCCCGTCAAATAGGACCTTTTCACCCACAAATACCTCTTTTATCCCCAAAAGAGGACAGTTTCTTCCAGAAATGGCACATTTCTCCCAAACATATCACATCTCCTCCAAGAAATACCAGGATTCCTCCTGAAATAGGAACTTTTCTCCCACAAATACCACCCTTCCCCCCCCAAATAGGACATTTTCTTCCAGACATGCCACATTTCTCCCAAATATATCACATCTTCTCCAAGAAATACCAGGTTTCCCCCTTCAAATAGGACCTTTTCACCCACAAATACCTGTTCTATCCCCATAAGAGGACAGTTTCTTCCAGACATGCCACATTTCTCCCAAACATATCACATCTTCTTCAAGAAATAACAGCTTTCCCCCTTCAAATAGGACCTTTTCACCCACAAATACCTCTTTTATCCCCAAAATAGAACAGTTTCTTCCAGACATGCCACATTTCTCCGAAATATACCACATCTTCTCCAAGAAATACCAGCTTTCCCCCTTCAAATAGGACCTTTTCTCCCACAAATACCTGTTTTATCCCCAAAATAGGACATTTTATTCCAGACATGCCACATTTCTCCCAAATATACCACATCTTCTCCAAGAAATACCAGCTTTCCCCCTTCAAATAGGACCTTTTCTCCCACAAATACCTGTATTATCCCTCAAATAGGACATTTTCTTCCAGAAATGCCACATTTCTCCCAAATATAGCACATCTTCTCCAAGAAATACCAGGTTTCCCCCTTGTAATAAGACCTTTTCACCCACAAATACCTCTTTTATCCCAAAAGAGGACAGTTTCTTCCAGAAATGCCACATTTCTCCCAAATATATCACATCTTCTCCAAGAAATACCACGTTTCCCCCTTCAATTAGGACCTTTTCACCCACAAATACCTCTTTTATCCCCAAAAGAGGACACTTTCTTCCAGAAATGCCACATTTCTCCCAAATAGATCACATCTTCTCCAAGAAATACCAGCTTTCCCCCTTCAAATAGGACCTTATCACCCACAAATACCTGTTTTATCCCCAAAATAGGACAGTTTCTTCCAGACATGCCACATTTCTCCCAAATATATCTCATCTTCTCCAAGAAATACCAGCTTTCCCCCTTCAAATAGGACCTTTTCACCCACAAATACCTCTTTTATCCCCAAAAGAGGACAGTTTCTTCCAGAAATGCCATATTTCTCCCAAACATATCACATCTTCTCCAAGAAATACCAGGTTTCCCCCTTCAAATAGGACCTTGTCACCCACAAATACCTCTTTTATCCCCAAAATAGGACAGTTTCTTCCAGAAATGCCACATTTCTCCCAAATAGATCACATCTCCTCCAAGAAATACCTGCTTTCCCCCTTCAAATAGGACCTTCTCACCCACAAATACCTGTTTTATCCCCAAAAGAGGACAGTTTCTTCCAGAAATGCCACATTTCTCCAAAATAGATCACATCTTCTCCAAGAAATACCAGCTTTCCCCCTTCAAATAGAACCTTTTCACCCACAAATACCTCTTTTATCCCCAAAATAGGACAGTTTCTTCCAGAAATGCCACATTTCTCCCAAATAGATCACATCTTCTCCAAGAAATACTAGCTTTCCCCCTTCAAATAGGACTTTTTCTCCCACAGATACCTGTTTTATCCCCAAAAGAGGACAGATTCTTCCAGACATGCCAGATTTCTCCCAAATAGATCACATCTTCTCCAAGAAATAACTGGTTTACCCCTGGAAATAGGAACTTTTCACCCACAAATACCTCTTTTATCCCTCAAATTGGACATTTTCTTCCAGAAATGCCAGATTTCTCCAAAATAGATCACATCTTCTCCAAGAAATACCACGTTTCCCCCTTCAAATAGGACCTTATCACCCACAAATACCTCTTTTATCCCCAAAAGAGGACAGTTCCTTCCAGAAATGCCACATTTCTCCCAAATATATCACATCTTCTCCAAATACCAGGTTTCCCCCTTCAAATAGGACCTTTTCACCCACAAATACCTCTTTTATCCCCAAAAGAGGACAGTTTCTTCCAGAAATGCCACATTTCTCCCAAATAGATCACATCTTCTCCAAGAAATACCAGCTTTCCTCCTTCAAATAGGACCTTTTCACCCACAAATACCACTTTTATCCCCAAAATAGGACATTTTCTTCCAGAAATGCCACATTTCTCCCAAATAGATCACATCTTCTCCAAGAAATACCAGCTTTCCCCCTTCAAATAGGACCTTTTCACCCACAAATACCTCTTTTATCCCCAAAATAGGACAGTTTCTTCCAGAAATGCCACATTTCTCCCAAATATATCACATCTTCTCCAAGAAATACCAGGATTCCTCCTGAAATATGACCTTTTCACCCACAAATACCTCTTTTATCCCCAAAATAGGACAGTTTCTACCAGAAAGGCCACATTTCTCCCAAATAGATCACATCTCCTCCAAGAAATACCAGCTTTCCCCCTTCAAATAGGACCTTCTCACCCACAAATACCTGTTTTATCCCCAAAATAGGACAGTTTCTTCCAGAAATGCCACATTTCTCCCAAATATATCACATCTTCTCCAAGAAATACCACGTTTCCCCCTTCAAATAGGACCTTTTCACCCACAAATACCTCTTTTATCCCCAAAATAGGACAGTTTTTTCCAGACATGCCAGATTTCTCCCAAATATATCACATCTTCTCCAAGAAATAACTGGTTTACCCCTGGAAATAGGAACTTTTCACCCACAAATACCTCTTTTATGCCTCAAATTGGACATTTTCTTCCAGAAATGCCAGATTTCTCCCAAATAGATCACATCTTCTCCAAGAAATACCAGCTTTCCCCCTTCAAATAGGACCTTTTCACCCACAAATACCTCTTTTATCCCCAGAAGAGGACAGTTTCTTCCAGAAAGGCCACATTTCTCCGAAATACATCACATCTTCTCCAAGAAATACCAGGTTTCAGCCTTCAAATAGGACCTTTTCACCCACAAATACCTCTTTTACCCCAAAAGAGCTCGGTTTCTTCCAGAAATGCCACATTTCTCCCAAATAGATCACATCTTCTCCAAGAAATACCAGGTTTCCCCCTTCAAATAGGACCTTTTCACCCACAAGTACCTCTTTTATCCCCAAAAGAGGACAGTTTCTTCCAGACATGCCACATTTCTCCCAAATATATCACATCTTCTCCAAGAAATACCAGGTTTCCCCCTTCAAATAGGACCTTTTCACCCACAAATACCTCTTTTATCCCCAAAATAGGACAGTTTCTTCCAGAAATGCCACATTTCTCCCAAATATAGCACATCTTCTCCAAGAAATACCAGGTTTCCTCCTTCAAATAGGACCTTTTCACCCACAAATACCACTTTTATCCCCAAAATAGGACAGTTTCTTCCAGAAATGCCACATTTCTCCCAAATAGATCACATCTTCTCCAAGAAATACCAGCTTTCCCCTTCAAATAGGACCTTTTCACCCACAAATACCTCTTTTATCCCCAAAAGAGGACAGTTTCTTCCGGACATGCCACATTTCTCCCAAATATATCACATCTTCTCCAAGAAATACCAGGATTCCACCTGAAATAGGACCTTTTCACCCACAAATACCTCTTTGATCCCCAAAATAGGACAGTTTCTTCCTGACATGCCACATTTCTCCCAAATATATCACATCTCCTCCTAGAAATACCAGCTTTCCCCCTTCAAATAGGACCTTTTCTCCCACAAATACCTGTTTTATCCCCAAAAGAGGACAGTTTCTTCCAGAAATGCCACATTTCTCCCAAATAGATCACATCTTCTCCAAGAAATACCAGCTTTCCCCCTTCAAATAGGACCTTTTCACCCACAAATACCTCTTTTATCCCCAAAAGAGGACACTTTCTTCCAGAAATGCCACATTTCACCCAAATAGATCACATCTTCTCCAAGAAATACCAGCTTTCCCCCTTCAAATAGGACTTTTTCTCCCACAGATACCTGTTTTATCCCCAAAAGAGGACAGTTTCTTCCAGACATGCCACATTTCTCCCAAATAGATCACATCTTCTCTAAGAAATAACTGGTTTACCCCTGGAAATAGGAACTTTTCACCCACAAATACCTCTTTTATCCCTCAAATAGGACATTTTCTTCCAGAAATGCCAGATTTCTCCCAAATATATCACATCTTCTCCAAGAAATACCAGCTTTCCCCCTTCAAATAGGACCTTCTCACCCACAAATACCTCTTTTATCCCCAAAAGAGGACTGTTTCTTCCAGAAATGCCACAATTCTCCCAAATAGATCACATCTTCTCCAAGAAATACCACGTTTCCCCCCTTCAAATAGGACCTTTTCACCCACAAATACCTCTTTTACCCCAAAAGAGCTCGGTTTCTTCCAGAAATGCCACATTTCTCCCAAATATATCACATCTTCTCCAAGAAATACCAGCTTTCCCCCTTCAAATAGGACCTTCTCACCCACAAATACCTCTTTTATCCCTGAAATTGGACAGTTTCTTCCAGAAAGGCCACATTTCTCCCAAATATATCTCATCTTCTCCAAGAAATACCAGGTTTCCCCCTTCAAATAGGACCTTTTCACCCACAAATACCTCTTTTATCCCCAAAAGAGCACAGTTTCTTCAAGAAATGCCACATTTCTCCCAAATAGATCATATCTCCTCCAAGAAATACCAGGTTTCCCCCCTTCAAATACGACCTTTTCACCCACAAATACCTGTTTTATCCCCAAAATAGGACAGTTTCTGCCAGAAAGGCCACATTTCTCCCAAACATATCACATCTTCTCCAAGAAATACCAGCTTTCCCCCTTCAAATAGGACCTTTTCACCCACAAAAAATTCTTTTATCCCCAAAATAGGACAGTTTCTGCCAGAAATGCCTGATTTCTCCCAAATACATCACATCTTCTCCAAGAAATACCAGCTTTCCCCCTTCAAATAGGACCTTTTCACCCACAAATACCTCTTTTATCCCCAAAACAGGACACTTTCTTCCAGAAAGGCCACATTTCTCCCAAATATATCACATCTTCTCCAAGAAATACCAGCTTTCCCCCTTCAAATAGGACCTTCTCACCCACAAATACCTCTTTTATCCCCAAAAGAGGACAGTTTCTTCCAGAAATGCCACATTTCTCCCAAACATATCACATCTCCTCCAAGAAATACCAGGATTCCTCCTGAAATAGGAACTTTTCTCCCACAAATACCACCCTTCTCCCCCCAAATAGGACATTTTCTTCCAGACATGCCAGATTTCTCCCAAATAGATCACATCTTCTCCAAGAAATACCAGGTTTGCCCCTTCAAATAGGACCTTTTCACCCACAAATACCTGTTCTATCCCCATAAGAGGACAGTTTCTTCCAGACATGCCACATTTCTCCCAAACATATCACATCTTCTTCAAGAAATAACAGCTTTCCCCCTTCAAATAGGACCTTTTCACCCACAAATACCTCTTTTATCCCCAAAATAGAACAGTTTCTTCCAGACATGCCACATTTCTCCGAAATGTACCACATCTTCTCCAAGAAATACCAGCTTTCCCCCTTCAAATAGGACCTTTTCTCCCACAAATACCTGTTTTATCCCCAAAATAGGACATTTTCTTCCAGAAATGCCACATTTCTCCCAAATATAGCACATCTTCTCCAAGAAATACCAGGTTTCCCCCTTGTAATAAGACCTTTTCACCCACAAATACCTCTTTTATCCCCAAAAAAGGACAGTTTCTTCCAGAAATGCCACATTTCTCCCAAATATATCACATCTTCTCCAAGAAATACCACGTTTCCCCCTTCAAATAGGACCTTTTCACCCACAAATACCTCTTTTATCCCCAAAAGAGGACAGTTTCTTCCAGACATGCCACATTTTGTCCAAATATATCATATCTTCTCCAAGAATTATCAGCTTTCCCCCTTCAAATAGGACCTTTTCTCCCACAAATACCTCTTTTATCCCCAAAACAGGACACTTTCTTCTGGAAATGCCACATTTCTCCCAAATATATCACATCTTCTCCAAGAAATACCAGCTTTCCCCCTTCAAATAGGACATTTTCACCCACAAATACCTGTTTTATCCCCAAAATAGGATAGTTTCTTCCAGACATGCCACATTTCTCCCAAATATATCTCATCTTCTCCAAGAAATACCAGCTTTCCCCCTTCAAATAGGACCTTTTCACCCACAAATACCACTTTTATCCCCAAAAGAGGACAGTTTCTTCCAGAAAT
>CM059467.1:1995629-2082796 GCA_030408155.1 Lophura swinhoii | reverse complement strand
ATTTCTCCCAAATAGATCACATCTTCTCCAAGAAATACCAGCTTTCCCCCTTCAAATAGGACCTTTTCACCCACAAATACCTCTTTTATCCCCAAAATTGGACAGTTTCTTCCGGACATGCCACATTTCTCCCAAATATATCACATCTTCTCCAAGAAATACCAGGATTCCACCTGAAATAGGACCTTTTCACCCACAAATACCTCTTTTATCCCCAAAATAGGACAGTTTCTTCCAGAAATGCCACATTTCTCCCAAATATATCACATCTCCTCCTAGAAATACCAGCTTTCCCCCTTCAAATAGGACCTTTTCTCCCACAAATACCTGTTTTATCCCCAAAAGAGGACAGTTTCTTCCAGAAATGCCACATTTCTCCCAAATATATCACATCTTCTCCAAGAAATACCAGGTTTCCAACTTCAAATAGGACCTTTTCACCCACAAATACCTCTTTTATCCCCAAAATACGACAGTTTCTTCCAGAAATGCCACATTTCTCCCAAATAGATCACATCTTCTCCAAGAAATACCAGCTTTCCCCCATCAAATAGGACTTTTTCTCCCACAGATACCTGTTTTATCCCCAAAAGAGGACAGATTCTTCCAGACATGCCATATTTCTCCCAAATATATCACATCTTCTCTAAGAAATATCTGGTTTACCCCTGGAAATAGGATCTTTTCACCCACAAATACCTCTTTTATCCTCAAATAGGACATTTTCTTCCAGAAATGCCAGATTTCTCCCAAATAGATCACATCTTCTCCAAGAAATACCAGCTTTCCCCCTAGAAATAGGACCTTTTCACCCACAAATACCTCTTTTATCCCCAAAAGAGGACTGTTTCTTCCAGAAATGCCACATTTCTCCCAAATAGATCACCTCTTCTCCAAGAAATACCAGGTTTCCCCCTTCAAATAGGACCTTTTCACCCACAAATACCTCTTTTACCCCAAAAGAGCTCGGTTTCTTCCAGAAATGCCACATTTCTCCCAAGTACATCACATCTTCTACAAGAAATACCAGCTTTCCCCCTTCAAGTAGTACCTTTTCACCCACAAATACCTCTTTTATCCCCAAAACAGGACACTTTCTTCCAGAAGGGCCACATTTCTCCCAAATATATCTCATCTTCTCCAAGAAATACCAGCTTTCCCCCTTCAAATAGGACCTTTTCACCCACAAATACCTCTTTTATCCCCAAAAGAGCACAGTTTCTTCAAGAAATGCCACATTTCTCCCAAATAGATCACATCTCCTCCAAGAAATACCAGGATTCCCCCTTCAAATAGGACCTTTTCACCCACAAATACCTGTTTGATCCCCAAAAGAGGACAGTTTCTTCCAGAAATGCCACATTTCTCCCAAATAGATCACATCTTCTCCAAGAAATACCAGGTTTCCCCCTGGAAACAGGACATTTACACCCACAAATAGCTGTTTTATCCCCCAAATAGGATAGTTTCTTCCAGAAAGGCCACAATTCTCCTAAATAGAACACATCTTCATCAAGAAATACCAGGATTCCTCCTGAAATAGGACCTTCTCACCGAAAACTACCAGCCTTCTCCCCCCAAATTGGACATTTTCTTCCAGAAAGGCCAGATTTCTCCCAAATAGATCTCCTCTTCTCCAAGAAATACCAGCTTTCCCCCTTCAAATAGGACCTTTTCACCCACAAATACCTGTTTTATCCCCCAAATAGGACAGTTTCTTCCAGACATGCCACATTTCTCCCAAATATATCACATCTTCTCCAAGAAATACCAGGTTTCCCCCTTCAAATAGGACATTTTCACCCACAAATACCTGTTTTATCCCCAAAATAGGACGTTTTCTTCCAGAAATGCCACATTTCTCCCAAATATACCACATCTTCTCCAAGAAATACCAGCTTTCCCCCTTCAAATAGGAGATTTTCTCCCACAAATACCTGTATTATCCCTCAAATAGGACATTTTCTTCCAGACATGCCACATTTCTCCCAAATATATCACATCTTCTCCAAGAAATACCAGGGTTCCCCCTTCAAATAGGACCATTTCTCCCACAAATACCTGTTCTATCCCCATAAGAGGATAGTTTCTTCCAGACATGCCACATTTCTCCCAAATAGATCACATCTTCTCCAAGAAATACCAGGTTTCCCCCTTCAAATAGGACCTTTTCACCCACAAATGCCTCTTTTATCCCCAAAAGAGGACAGTTTCTTCAAGAAATGCCACATTTCTCCCAAATAGATCACATCTTCTCCAAGAAATACCAAGTTTCCCCATCAAATAGGACCTTTTCACCCACAAATACCTCTTTTATCCCCTAAATTGGACAGTTTCTTCCAGACATGCCACATTTCTCCCAAATAGATCACATCTTCTCCAAGAAATACCAGCTTTCCCCCTTCAAATAGGACCTTTTCACCCACAAATACCTCTTTTATCCCCAAAAGAGGACAGTTTCTTCCAGGAATGCCACATTTCTCCAAAATAGATCACATCTTCTCCAAGAAATGCCAGGTTTCCCCCTTTAAATAGGACCTTTTCACCCACAAATACCTCTTTTATCCCCAAAATAGGACAGTTTCTTCCAGAAATGCCACATTTCTCCCACATATATCACATCATCTCCAAGAAATACCACGTTTCCCCCTTCAAATAGGACCTTATCACCCACAAATACCTCTTTTATCCCCAAAATAGGACAGTTTCTTCCAGAAATGCCACATTTCTCCCAAATATACCACATCTTCTCCAAGAAATACCAGGTCTCCCCCTTCAAATAGGACCTTTTCACCCACAAATACCTCTTTTATCCCCAAAAGAGGACAGTTTCTTCCAGAAATGCCACATTTCTCCCAAACATATCACATCTTCTCCAAGAAATACCAGCTTTCCCCCTTGAAATATGACCTTTTCACCCACAAATACCTCTTTTATCCCCAAAAGAGGACAGTTTCTTCAAGAAATGCCACATTTCTCCCAAATATACCACATCTTCTCCAAGAAATGCCACGTTTCCCCCTTCAAATAGGACCTTTTCACCCACAAATACCTCTTTTATCCCCAAAATAGGACAGTTTCTTCCAGAAATGCCACATTTCTCCCAAATATATCACATCTTCTCATAGAATTACCAGCTTTCCCCCTTCAAATAGGACCTTTTCACCCAAAAATACCTGTTATAAGCCCAAAATAGGACAGTTTCTCCCAGACATGCCACATTTCTCCCAAACATATCACATCTTCTCATAGAATTACCAGCTTTCCCCCTTCAAATAGGACCTTTTCACCCACAAAAAATTCTTTTATCCCCAAAAGAGGACAGTTTCTTCCAGAAATGCCACATTTCTCCCAAATATATCACATCTTCTCCAAGAAATACCAGCTTCCCCCTTCAAATACGACCTTTTCACCCACAAATACCTCTTTTATCCCTCAAATAGGACAGTTTCTTCCAGACATGCCACATTTCTCCCAAATATATCACATCTTCTCCAAGAAATACCAGGATTCCTCCTGAAAGAGGACCTTTTCTCCCTCAAATACCAGCCTTCTCCACCCAAATAGGACAGTTTCTTCCAGAAATGCCACATTTCTCCCAAATAGATCACATCTTCTCCAAGAAATACCAGCTTTCCCCCTTCAAATAGGACCTTTTCACCCACAAATACCTCTTTTATCCCCAAAACAGGACAGTTTCTGCCAGAAAGGCCACATTTCTCCCAAACATATCACATCTTCTCCAAGAAATATCAGCTTTCCCCCTTGAAATAGGACCTTTTCAACCACAAAAAATTCTTTTATCCCCAAAATAGGACAGTTTCTTCCAGAAATGCCTGATTTCTCCCAAATAGATCACATCTTCTCCAAGAAATACCAGGTTTCCCCCTTCAAATAGGACCTTTTCACCCACAAATACCTGTTTTATCCCCAAAATAGGACAGTTTCTTCCAGACATGCCACATTTCTCCCAAATATATCACATCTTCTCCAAGAAATACCAGCTTTCCCCCTTCAAATAGGACCTTTTCACCCACAAATACCTCTTTTATCCCCAAAAGAGGACAGTTTCTTCCAGAAATGCCATATTTCTCCCAAACATATCACATCTTCTCCAAGAAATACCAGCTTTCCACATTCAAATAGGACATTTTCACCCACAAATACCTCTTTTATCCCCCAAATAGGACAGTTTTTTCCAGACATGCCACATTTCTCCCAAATATATCACATCTTCTCCAAGAAATACCACGTTTCCCCCATCAAATAGGACCTTTTCTCCCACAAATACCTCTTTTATCCCCAAAAGAGGACAGTTTCTTCCAGAAATGCCACAATTCTCCCAAATATATCTCATCTTCTCCAAGAAATGCCAGGATTCCTCCTGAAATAGGACCTTCTCACGCAAAACTACCAGCCTTCTCCCCCCAAATTGGACATTTTCTTGCAGAAAGGCCAGATTTCTCCCAAATATATCATTTTCTCCAAGAAATACCAGGATTCCTCCTGAAATAGGACCTTCTCACTGAAAACTACCAGCCTTCTCCCCCTTCAAATAGGACAGTTTCTTCCAGACATGCCACATTTCTCCCAAATATATCACATCTTCTCCAAGAAATACCAGCTTTCCCCCTTCAAATAGGACCTTTTCACCCACAAATACCTGTTTTATTCCCCAAATAGGACAGTATCTTCCAGACATGCCACATTTCTCCCAAATATATCACCTCTTCTCCAAGAAATACCAGGTTTCCCCCTTCAAATAGGACCTTTTCACCCACAAATACCTCTTGTATCACCAAAAGAGGACAGTTTCTTCCAGAAATGCCATATTTCTCCCAAATAGATCACATCTTCTCCAAGAAATAACAGGTTTCCCCCTTCATATACAACGTTTTCACCCACAAATACCTCTTTTATCCCCAAAATAGGACAGTTCCTTCCAGAAATGCCACATTTCTCCCAAATATACCACATCTTCTCCAAGAAATACCAGGTCTCCCCCTTCAAATAGGACCTTTTCACCCACAAGTACCTGTTTTATCGCCAAAAGAGGACAGTTTCTTCCAGAAATGCCACATTTCTCCCAAATAGATCACATCTTCTCCAAGAAATACCAGCTTTCCCCCCTTCAAATATGACCTTTTCACCCACAAATACCTCTTTTATCCCCAAAAGAGGACAGTTTCTTCAAGAAATGCCACATTTCTCCCAAATATACCACATCTTCTCCAAGAAATGCCACGTTTCCCCCTTCAAATAGGACCTTTTCACCCACAAATACCTCTTTTATCCCCAAAATAGGACAGTTTCTCCCAGACATGCCACATTTCTTCCAAATATATCACATCTTCTCATAGAATTACCAGCTTTCCCCCTTCAAATAGGACCTTTTCACCCACAAAAAATTCTTTTATCCCCAAAATAGGACAGTTTCTTCCAGAAATGCCTGATTTCTCCCAAATATATCACATCTTCTCCAAGAAATACCAGCTTCCCACTTCAAATACGACCTTTTCACCCACAAATACCTCTTTTATCCCTCAAATAGGACAGTTTCTTCCAGACATGCCACATTTCTCCCAAATATATCACATCTTCTCCAAGAAATACCAGGATTCCTCCTGAAAGAGGACGTTTTCTCCCTCAAATACCAGCCTTCTCCACACAAATAGGACAGTTTCTTCCAGAAATGCCACATTTCTCCCAAATAGACCACATCTTCTCCAAGAAATACCAGCTTTCATCCTTCAAATAGGACCTTTTCTCCCACAAATACCTGTTTTATCCCCCAAATAGGACAGTTCCTTCCAGAAATGCCACATTTCTCCCAAATATATCACATCTTCTCCAAGAAATACCAGGGTTCCCCCTTCAAATAGGACCTTTTCACCCACAAATACCTCTTTTATCCCCAAAATAGGACAGTTTCTTCCAGAAATGCCACATTTCTCCCAAATATATCACATCTTCTCCAAGAAATACCAGGTTTCCCCCTTCAAATAGGACCTTTTCACCCACAAATACCTGTTTTATCCCCAAAATAGGACAGTTTCTTCCAGACATGCCACATTTCTCCCAAATATATCTCATCTTCTCCAAGAAATACCAGCTTTCCCCCTTCAAATAGGACCTTTTCACCCACAAATACCTCTTTTATCCCCAAAAGAGGACAGTTTCTTCCACACATGCCATATTTCTCCCAAACATATCACATCTTCTCCAAGAAATACCAGCTTTCCACATTCAAATAGGACCTTTTCACCCACAAATACCTCTTTTATCCCCAAAAGAGGACAGTTTCTTCCAGACATGCCACATTTCTCCCAAATAGATCACATCTTCTCCAAGAAATACCAGGTTTCCCCCTTCAAATAGGACCTTTTCACCCACAAATACCTCTTTTATCCCCAAAATAGGACAGTTTCTTCCAGAAATGCCACATTTCTCCCAAATATATCACATCTTCTCCTAGAAATGCCTGGATTCCTCCTGAAAGAGGACCTTATCACCCAAAACTACCAGCCTTCTCCCCCCAAATTGGACATTTTCTTCCAGAAAGGCCACATTTCACCCAAAAATATCACATCTTCTCCAAGAAATACCAGGATTCCTCCTGAAATAGGACCTTCTCACCCAAAACTACCAGCCTTCTCCCCCCAAATTGGACAATTTCTTCCAGACATGCCACATTTCTCCCAAATAGACCACATCTTCTCCAAGAAATACCAGCTTTCATCCTTCAAATAGGACCTTTTCTCCCACAAATACCTGATTTATCCCCCAAATAGGACAGTTCCTTCAAGAAATGCCACATTTCTCCCAAATATATCACATCTTCTCCAAGAAATACCAGGGTTCCCCCTTCAAATAGGACCTTTTCACCCACAAATACCTGTTTTATCCCTCAAATAGGACAGTTTCTTCCAGAAATGCCACATTTCTCCCAAATAGATCACATCTTCTCCAAGAAATAACAGGTTTCCCCCTTCAAATACAACGTTTTCACCCACAAATACCTCTTTTATCCCCAAAATAGGACAGTTTCTTACAGAAATGCCTCATTTCTCCCAAATATACCACATCTTCTCCAAGAAATACCAGGATTCCTCCACAAATAGGAACTTTTCACCCACAAATACCTCTTTTATCCCCAAAAGAGGACAGTTTCTTCCAGAAATGCCAGATTTCCCCAAATAGATCACAGCTTCTCCAAGAAATACCAGGATTCCTCCTGAAATAGGAACTTTTCTCCCACAAATACCACCCTTCTCCCCCCAAATAGGACAGTTTCTTCCAGAAATGCAAGATTTCTCCCAAATAGATCACATCTTCTCCAAGAAATACCAGCTTTCCCCCTTCAAATAGGACCTTATCACCCACAAATACCTCTTTTATCCCCAAAATATAACAGTTACGTCCAGAAATGCCACATTTCTCCCAAACATATCACATCTTCTCCAAGAAATACCAGGTTTCCTCCTTGAAATAGGGCCTTTTCACCCACAAATACCTCTTGTATCCCCAAAAGAGGACAGTTTCTTCCAGACATGCCACATTTCTCCCAAATATATCACATCTTCTCCAAGAAATACCAGCTTTCCCCCTTCAAATAGGACCTTTTCACCCACAAATACCTCTTTTATCCCCAAAATACGACAGCTTCTTCCAGACATGCCACATTTCTCCCAAATAGATCACATCTTCTCCAAGAAATACCAGGGTGCCCCCTTCAAATAGGACCTTTTCTCCAACAAATACCTCTTTTATCCCCAAAAGAGGACAGTTTCTTCCAGAAATGCCACATTTCTCCCAAATATACCACATATTCGCCAAGAAATACCAGGTTTCCCCCTTCAAATAGGACCTTTTCACCCACAAATACCTGTTTTATCCCTAAAATAGGACAGTTTCTTCCAGACATGCCACATTTCTCCCAAATGTATCACATCTTCTCCAAGAAATACCAGAATTCCTCCTGAAAGAGGACCTTTTCTACCACAAAGACCAGCCTTCTGCCCCCAAATAGGACAGTTTCTTCCAGACATGCCACATTTCTCCCAAACATATCACATCTTCTCCAAGAAATACCAGCTTTCCTCCTTCAAATAGGACCTTTTCACCCACAAATACCTCTTTTATCCCCAAAAGAGGACAGTTTCTTCCTGACATGCCAGATTACTCCCAAATATATCTCATCTTCTCCAAGAAATACCAGCTTTCCCCCTTCAAATAGGAGCTTTTCACCCACAAATACCTCTTTTATCCCCAAAAGAGGACAGTTTCTTCCAGAAATGCCAGATTTCTCCCAAATAGATCACATCTTCTCCAAGAAATACCAGGTTTCCCCCTTCAAATAGGACCTTTTCTCCCACAAATACCACCCTTCTCCCCCCAAATAGGACATTTTCTTCCAGACATGCAACATTTCTCCAAAATATATCACATCTTCTCCAAGAAGTACCAGCTTTCCCCCTTCAAATAGGACCTTTTCACCCACAAATACCTCTTTTATCCCCAAAATAGAAGAGTTTCTTCCAGAAATGCCTCATTTCACCCAAACATATCACATCTTCTCCAAGAAATACCAGGTTTTCCCCTTCAAATAGGACCTTTTCTCCCACAAATACCTCTTTTATCCCCAGAAGAGGACAGTTTCTTCCAGAAATGCCACATTTCTCCCAAATATATCACATCTTCTCCAAGAAATACCAGGGTTCCTCCTGAAATAGGACCTTTTCACCCACAAATACCTCTTTTATCCCTCAAATAGGACATATTCTTCCAGAAATGCCACATTTCACCCAAACATATCACATCTTCTCCAAGAAATACCAGGATTCCTCCTGAAATAGGACCTTTTCTCCCACAAATACCGCCCTCCTCCCCCCATATAGGACAGTTTCTTCCAGAAATGCCACATTTCTCCCAGATATATCACATCTTCTCCAAGTAATAACAGGTTTCCCCCTTCAAATAGGACCTTTTCACCCACAAATACCTGTTTTATCCACAAAATAGGACACTTTCTTCCAGAAAGGCCACATTTCTCCCAAATATATCACATCTTCTCCAAGAAATACCACGTTTCCCCCTTCAAATAGGACCCTTTCACCCACAAATACCTCATTTATCCCCAAAATTGGACATTTTCCTCCAGACATGCCACATTTCTCCCAAATATACCACATCTTCTCCAAGAAATACCAGGTCTCCCCCTTCAAATAGGACCTTTTCACCCACAAATACCTCTTTTATCCCCAAAAGAGGACAGTTTCTGCCAGAAAGGCCACATTTCTCCCAAATATATCACATCTTCTCCAAGAAATGCCAGGATTCCCCCTTCAAATAGGACCTTTTCACCCAAAACTACCAGCCTTCTCCCCCCAAATTGGACATTTTCTTCCAGAAAGGCCACATTTCTCCCAAATATATCACATCTTCGCCAAGAAATACCAGGTTTCCCCCTTCAAATAGGACCTTTTCACCCACAAATACCTCTTTTATCCCCAAAATAGAACAGTTTCTTCCTGACATGCCATATTTCTCCCAAATAAATCACATCTTCTCCAAGAAATACCACCTTTCCCCCTTCAAATAGGACCTTTTTACCCACAAATACCTCTTTTATCCCCAAAAGAGGACAGTTTCTTCCAGAAATGGCACATTTCTCCCAAACATATCACATCTCCTCCAAGAAATACCAGAATTCCTCCTGAAATAGGACCTTTTCTCCCACAAGTACCAGCCTTCTCCCCCCAAATAGGACATTTTCTTCCAGAAAGGCCACATTTCTCCCAAATAGATCACATCTTCTCCAAGAAATACCAGGATTCCTCCTGAAATAGGACCTTTTCACCCACAAATACCTCTTTTATCCCTCAAATAGGACATTTTCTTCCAGAAATGCCACATTTCTCCCAAATATACCACATCTTCTCCAAGAAATGACAGGATTCCTCCTGAAATAGGACCTTTTCTCCCACAAATACCACCCTTCTCCCCCCAAATAGGACTGTTTCTTCCAGAAATGCAAGATTTCTCCCCAATAGATCACATCTTCTCCAAGAAATACCAGCTTTCCCCCTTCAAATAGGACCTTATCACCCACAAATACCTCTTTTATCCCAAAAATATAACAGTTTCTTCCAGGAATGCCAGATTTCTCCCAAATATATCACATCTTCTCCAAGAAATAACAGGTTTCCCCCTTCAAATAGGACCTTTTCACCCACAAATACCTCTTTTATCCCCAAAATTGGACATTTTCCTCCAGACATGCCACATATCTCCCAAATAGATCACATCTTCTCCAAGAAATACCAGGTTTCCCCCTTCAAATAGGACCTTTTCACCCACAAATACCTCTTTTATCCCTCAAATAGGTCAGTTTCTTCCAGACATGCGACATTTCTCCCAAATATATCACATCTTCTCCAAGAAATACCAGCTTTCCCCCTTCAAATAGGACCTTTTCACCCACAAATACCTCTTTTATCCCCAAAAGAGGACAGTTTCTTCCAGAAATGCCACATTTCTCCCAAATATATCACATCTTCTCCAAGAAATACCAGCTTTCCCCCTTCAAATAGGACCTTTTCACCCACAAATACCTCTTTTATCCCCAAAAGAGGACAGTTTCTTCCAGAAATGCCACATTTCTCCCAAATATACCACATATTCGCCAAGAAATACCAGGTTTCCCCCTTCAAATAGGACCTTTTCACCCACAAATACCTGTTTTATCCCTAAAATAGGACAGTTTCTTCCAGACATGCCACATTTCTCCCAAATGTATCACATCTTCTCCAAGAAATACCAGAATTCCTCCTGAAAGAGGACCTTTTCTACCACAAAGACCAGCCTTCTGCCCCCAAATAGGACAGTTTCTTCCAGACATGCCACATTTCTCCCAAACATATCACATCTTCTCCAAGAAATACCAGCTTTCCTCCTTCAAATAGGACCTTTTCACCCACAAATACCTCTTTTATCCCCAAAAGAGGACAGTTTCTTCCTGACATGCCAGATTACTCCCAAATATATCTCATCTTCTCCAAGAAATACCAGCTTTCCCCCTTCAAATAGGACCTTTTCACCCACAAATACCTCTTTTATCCCCAAAAGAGGACAGTTTCTTCCAGAAATGCCAGATTTCTCCCAAATAGATCACATCTTCTCCAAGAAATACCAGGTTTCCCCCTTCAAATAGGACCTTTTCTCCCACAAATACCACCCTTCTCCCCCCAAATAGGACATTTTCTTCCAGACATGCAACATTTCTCCAAAATATATCACATCTTCTCCAAGAAGTACCAGCTTTCCCCCTTCAAATAGGACCTTTTCACCCACAAATACCTCTTTTATCCCCAAAAGAGGACAGTTTCTTCCAGAAATGCCTCATTTCACCCAAACATATCACATCTTCTCCAAGAAATACCAGGTTTTCCCCTTCAAATAGGACCTTTTCTCCCACAAATACCTCTTTTATCCCCAAAAGAGGACAGTTTCTTCCAGAAATGCCACATTTCTCCCAAACATATCACATCTTCTCCAAGAAATACCAGGGTTCCCCCTTCAAATAGGACCTTTTCACCCACAAATACCTCTTTTATCCCCAGAAGAGGACAGTTTCTTCCAGAAATGCCACATTTCTCCCAAATATATCACATCTTCTCCAAGAAATACCAGGGTTCCTCCTGAAATAGGACCTTTTCACCCACAAATACCTCTTTTATCCCTCAAATAGGACATATTCTTCCAGAAATGCCACATTTCTCCCAAATAGATCACATCTTCTCCAAGAAATACCAGGATTCCTCCTGAAATAGGACCTTTTCTCCCACAAATACCGCCCTCCTCCCCCCATATAGGACAGTTTCTTCCAGAAATGCAAGATTTCTCCCAAATAGACCACATCTTCTCCAAGAAATACCAGGTTTCCCCCTTCAAATAGGACCTTATCACCCACAAATACCTCTTTTATCCCCAAAATATAACAGTTACGTCCAGAAATGCCACATTTCTCCCAAACATATCACATCTTCTCCAAGAAATACCAGGTTTCCCACTTCAAATAGGACCTTTTCACCCACAAATACCTCTTTTATCCCCAAAATAGGACAGTTTCTTCCAGGAATGCCACATTTCTCCCAAATATATCACATCTTCTCCAAGAAATACCAGCTTTCCCCCTTGAAATAGAACCTTTTCACCCACAAATACCTCCTTTATCCCCGAAATAGAACAGTTTCTTCCAGAAATGCCACATTTCTCCCAAATATATCACATCTTCTCCAAGAAATACCAGGGTTCCCCCTTCAAATAGGACCTTTTCTCCCACAAATACCTCTTTTATCCCCAAAAGAGGACAGTTTCTTCCAGACATGCCACATTTCTCCCAAATATATCACATCTTCTCCAAGAAATACCAGCTTTCCCCCTTCAAATAGGACCTTTTCACACACAAATACCTCTTTTATCCCCAAAATTGGACATTTTCCTCCAGACATGCCACATTTCTCCCAAATAGATCACATCTTCTCCAAGAAATACCAGGTTTCCCCCTTCAAATAGGAACTTTTCACCCACAAATACCTCTTTTATCCCAAAAATAGGACAGTTTCTTCCAGAAATGCCACATTTCGCCCAAATATATCACATCTTCTCCAAGAAATACCAGGATTCCTCCTGAAAGAGGACCTTTTCTCCCACAAATACCAGCCTTCTCCCCCCAAACAGGACAGTTTCTTCCAGAAATGCCACATTTCTCCCAAATATAGCACATCTTCTCCAAGAAATACCACCTTTCCCCCTTCAAATAGGACCTTTTCACCCTCAAATACCTCTTTTATCCCCAAAATACGACAGTTTCTTCCAGACATGCCACATTTCTCCCAAATATATCACCTCTTCTCCAAGAAATACCAGGTTTCCCCCTTCAAATAGGACCTTGTCACCCACAAATACCTCTTTTGTCCCCAAAAGAGGACAGTTTCT
Organism: Lophura swinhoii; assembly: GCA_030408155.1. Taxonomy (NCBI): domain Eukaryota; kingdom Metazoa; phylum Chordata; class Aves; order Galliformes; family Phasianidae; genus Lophura; species Lophura swinhoii. The sequence goes on along the minus strand of CM059467.1, from coordinate 2,069,797 downwards.
TCCAGAAATGCCACATTTCTCCCAAATATATCACATCTTCTCCAAGAAATACCAGGTTTCCCCCTTCAAATAGGAACTTTTCACCCACAAATACCTCTTTTGTCCCCAAAATAGGACAGTTTCTTCGAGACATGCCACATTTCTCCCAAATATATCACATCTTCTCCAAGAAATACCACGTTTCCCCCTTCAAATAGGACCTTTTCACCCACAAATACCTCTTTTATCCCCAAAATAGGACAGTTTCTTCCAGAAATGCCATATTTCTCCCAAACATATCATATCTTCTCCAAGAAATACCAGGTTTTCCCCTTCAAATAGGACCTTTTCTCCCACAAATACCTCTTTTATCCCCAAAAGAGGACAGTTTCTTCCAGAAATGCCACATTTCTCCCAAATATATCACATCTTCTCCAAGAAATGCCAGGATTCCTCCTGAAATTGGACCTTCTCACCCAAAACTACCAGACTTCTCCCCCCAAATTGGACATTTTCTTCCAGAAATGCCACATTTCTCCAAAATATATCACATCTTCGCCAAGAAATACCAGGATTCCTCCTGAAATAGGACCTTCTCACCCAAAACTACCAGCCTTCTCCCCCCAAATTGGACATTTTCTTCCAGAAAGGCCACATTTCTCCCAAATATAGCACATCTTCTCCATGAAATACCATCTTTCCCCCTTCAAATTGGACCTTTTCTCCCACAAATACCTGTTTTATCCCTCAAATAGGACAGTTTCTTCCAGACATGCCACATTTCTCCCAAATATATCACATCTTCTCCAAGAAATACCAGGTTTCCCCCTTCAAATAGGACCTTTTCACACTCAAATACCTGTTTTATCCCCAAAACAGGACAGTTTCTTCCAGAAATGCCACATTTCTTTCAAAAATATCACATCTTCTCCAAGAAATACCAGGTTTCCCCCTTCAAATAGGACCTTTTCACCCACAAATACCTCTTTTATCCCCAAAAGAGGACAGTTTCTTCCAGACATGCCACATTTCTCCCAAATATATCACATCTTCTCCAAGAAATACCAGGTTTTCCCCTTCAAATAGGACCTTTTCAAACACAAATACCTCTTTTATCCCCAAAATAGAACAGTTTCTTCCAGAAATGCCACATTTCTCCCAAATATATCACATCTTCTCCAAGAAATACCAGCTTTCCCCCTTCAAATAGGACCTTTTCACCCACAAATACCTCCTTTATCCCCAAAAGAGGACAGTTTCTTCCAGAAAGGCCACATTTCTCCCAAATATATCACATCTTCTCCAAGAAATACCAGGATTCCTCCTGAAATAGAACCTTTTCACCCACAAATACCTCTTTTATCCCTCAAATAGGACAGTTTCTTCAAGAAATGCCACATTTCTCCCAAATAGATCACATCTTCTCCAAGAAATACCAGGATTCCTCCTGAAATAGGACATTTTCTCCCTCAAATACCAGCCTTCTCCCCCCAAAAGAGGACAGTTTCTTCCATAAAGGCCACATTTCTCCCAAATAGATCACATCTTCTCCAAGAAATGCCAGGATTCCTCCTGAAATTGGACCTTCTCACCCAAAACTACCAGCCTTCTCCCCCCAAATTGGACAGTTTCTTCCAGAAAGGCCACATTTCTCCCAAATAGATCACATCTTCGCCAAGAAATACCAGGATTCCTCCTGAAATAGGACCTTCTCACCGAAAACTACCAGCGTTCTCCCCCCAAATTGGACATTTTCTTCCAGAAAGGCCACATTTCTCCCAAATAGATCACATCTTCGCCAAGAAATACCATCTTTCCCCCTTCAAATTGGACCTTTTCTCCCACAAATACCTGTTTTATCCCTCAAATAGGACAGTTTCTTCCAGACATGCCACATTTCTCCCAAATATATCACCTCTTCTCCAAGAAATACCAGGTTTCCCCCTTCAAATAGGACCTTTTCACCCACAAATACCTGTTTTATCCCCAAAATAGGACAGTTTCTTCCAGAAATGACACATTTCTTTCAAAAATATCACATCTTCTCCAAGAAATACCAGCTTTCCCCCTTCAAATAGGACCTTTTCACCCACAAATACCTCTTTTATCCCCAAAAGAGGACAGTTTCTTCCTGACATGCCACATTTCTCCAAAATATATCACATCTTCTCCAAGAAATACCACGTTTCCCCCTTCAAATAGGACCTTCTCACCCACAAATACCTCTTTTATCCCCAAAATAGGACAGTTTCTTCCAGAAAGGCCACATTTCTCCCAAATATATCACATCTTCTCCAAGAAATACCAGGGTTCCCCCTTCAAATAGGACCTTTTCTCCCACAAATATCTCTTTTATCCCCAAAATAGGTCAGTTTCTGCCAGAAATGCCAGATTTCTCCCAAATAGATCACATCTCCTCCAAGAAATACCAGGTTTCCCCCTTCAAATAGGACCTTTTCTCCCACAAATACCTGTTTTCTCCCCCCAAATAGGACATTTTCTTCCAGACATGCAACATTTCTCCAAAATATATCACATCTTCTCCAAGAAGTACCAGCTTTCCCCCTTCAAATAGGACCTTTTCACCCACAAATACCTCTTTTATCCCCAAAATAGGACACTTTCTTCCAGACATGCCACATTTCTCCCAAACATATCACATCTTCTCCAAGAAATACCAGGTTTCCCCCTTCAAATAGGACCTTTTCACCCACAAATACCTCTTTTATCCCCAAAAGAGGACAGTTTCTTCCAGAAATGCCACATTTCTCCCAAATATATCACATCTTCTCCAAGAAATACCAGGATTCCTCCTGAAATAGGACCTTTTCACCCACAAATACCTCTTTTATCCCTCAAATAGGACATATTCTTCCAGAAATGCCACATTTCTCCCAAATAGATCACATCTTCTCCAAGAAATACCAGGATTCCCCCTTCAAATAGGACCTTTTCTCCCACAAATACCACCCTTCTCCCCCCAAATAGGACAGTTTCTTCCAGAAATGCAAGATTTCTCCCAAATAGACCACATCTTCTCCAAGAAATACCAGCTTTCCCCCTTCAAATAGGACCTTTTCACCCACAAATACCTCTTTTATCCCCAAATATAACAGTTACGTCCAGAAATGCCACATTTCTCCCAAACATATCACATCTTCTCCAAGAAATACCAGGTTTCCTCCTTGAAATAGGACCTTTTCACCCACTAATACCTCTTGTATCCCCAAAAGAGGACAGTTTCTTCCTGACATGCCACATTTCTCCCAAATAGATCACATCTTCTCCAAGAAATACCAGCTTTCCCCCTTCAAATAGGACCTTTTCACCCACAAATACCTCTTTTATCCCTCAAATAGTTCAGTTTCTTCCAGAAATGCCACATTTCTCCCAAATATATCACATCTTCTCCAAGAAATACCAGGATTCCTCCTGAAAGAGGACCTTTTCACCCACAAATACCAGCCTTCTCCCCCCAAACAGGACAGTTTCTTCCAGAAATGCCACATTTCTCCCAAACATATCACATCTTCTCCAAGAAATACCACCTTTCCCCCTTCAAATAGGACCTTTTCACCCACAAATACCTCTTTTATCCCCAAAATACGACAGTTTCTTCCAGACATGCCACATTTCTCCCAAATATAGCACATCTTCTCCAAGAAATAACAGGTTTCCCCCTTCAAATAGGACCTTGTCACCCACAAATACCTCTTTTGTCCCCAAAAGAGGACAGTTTCTTCCAGAAATGCCACATTTCTCCCATATATATCACATCTTCTCCAAGAAATACCAGCTTTCCCCCTTGAAATAGGACCTTTTCACCCACAAATACCTCTTTTATCCCAAAAATAGGACAGTTTCTTCCAGAAATGCCACATTTCTCCCAAATATATCACATCTTCTCCAAGAAATACCAGCCTTCCCCCTTCAAATAGGACCTTTTCACCCACAAATACCTCTTTTATCCCCAAAATAGGACAGTTTCTTCCAGAAATGCCATATTTCTCCCAAATATATCACATCTTCTCCAAGAAATACCAGGGTTCCCCCTTCAAATAGGACCTTTTCTCCCACAAATACCTCTTTTATCCCCAAAAGAGGACAGTTTCTTCCAGAAATGCCACATTTCTCCCAAATATATCACATCTTCTCCAAGAAATGCCAGGATTCCTCCTGAAATTGGACCTTCTCACCCAAAACTACCAGCCTTCTCCCCCCAAATTGGACAGTTTCTTCCAGAAAGGCCACATTTCTCCCAAATAGATCACATCTTCTCCAAGAAATACCAGGATTCCTCCTGAAATAGGACCTTCTCACCGAAAACTACCAGCGTTCTCCCCCCAAATTGGACATTTTCTTCCAGAAAGGCCACATTTCTCCCAAATAGATCACATCTTCTCCAAGAAATACCAGCTTTCCCCCTTCAAATAGGACCTTTTCACCCACAAATACCTCTTTTATCCCTCAAATAGGACAGTTTCTTCCAGACATGCCACATTTCTCCCAAATAAATCACATCTTCTCCAAGAAATACCGCGTTTCCCCCTTCAAATAGGAATTTTTCACCCACACATACCTCTTTTATCCCTCAAATTGGAAATTTTCTTCCAGAAATTCCAGAATTCTCCCAAGTATAGAACATCTTCTCCAAGAAATACCAGGGTTCCCCCTTCAAATAGGACCTTTTCACCCACAAAAACCTCTTTTATCCCCAAAAGAGGACAGTTTCTTCCAGACATGCCACATTTCTCCCAAATATATCACATCTTCTCCAAGAAATACCAGGTTTCCCCCTTGAATTAGGACCTTCTCACCCACAACTACCTCTTATATCCCCATAAGAGGACAGTTTCTTCCAGAAATGCCACATTTCTCCCAAATAGATCACATCTTCTCCAAGAAATACCAGGATTCCTCCTGTAATAGGACCTTCTCACCGAAAACTACCAGCCTTCTCCCCCCAAATTGGACATTTTCTTCCAGACATGCCACATTTCTCCCAAATATAGCACATCTTCTCCAGGAATTACCAGGACTCCCCCTTCAAATAGGACCTTTTCTCCCACAAATACCTCTTTTATCCCCAAAAGAGGACAGTTTCTTCCAGGAATGCCAGATTTCTCCCAAATATATCACATCTTCTCCAAGAAATAACAGCTTTCCCCCTTCAAATTGGACCTTTTCACCCACAAATACCTGTTCTATCCCCATAAGAGGACAATTTCTTCCAGACATGCCACATTTCTCCCAAATATATCACATCTTCAACAAAGAACAGGTTTCCCCCTTCAAATAGGACCTTTTCACCCACAAATACCTCTTGTATCCCCAAAAGAGGACAGTTTCTTCCAGAAATGCCACATTTCTCCCAAATATATCACATCTTCTCCAACAAATAACAGGTTTCCCCCTTCAAATAGGACCTTTTCACCCACAAAAACCTGTTCTATCCCCAAAATAGGTCAGTTTCTTCCAGACATGCCACATTTCTCCCAAATATATCACATCTTCTCCAAGAAATAACAGCTTTCCCCCTTCAAATAGGACCTTTTCACCCACTAATACCTCTTTTATCCCTCAAATTGTACATATTCTTCCAGACATGCCAGATTTCTCCCAAACATATTACATCTTCTCCAACAAATACCACGTTTCCCCCTTCAAAGAGGACCTTTTCACCCACAAATACCTCTTTTATCCCCAAAAGAGGACAGTTTCTTCCAGAAAGGCCACATTTCTCCCAAATATATCATATCTTCTCCAAGAAATACCAGGTTTCCCCCTTCAAATAGGAAATTTTCAACCACAAATACCTGTTTTATCCCCAAAATAGGACAGTTTCTTCCAGAAATGCCACATTTCTCCCAAATAGATCACATCTTCTCCAAGAAATACCAGCTTTCCCCCTTCAAATAGGACCTTTTCACCCACAAATACCTCTTTTATCCCCAAAATACGACAGTTTCTTCCAGAAATGCCACATTTCTCCCAAATATATCACATCTTCTCCAAGAAATACCAGGTTTCCCCCTTGAATTAGGACCTTCTCACCCACAAATACCAGCCTTCTCCCCACAAATTGGACATTTTCTTCCAGAAATGCCTCATTTCTCCCAAATAGATCACATCTTCTCCAAGAAATACCAGCTTTCCCCCTGGAAATAGGACCTTTTCACCCACAAATACCTGTTTTATCCCTCAAATAGGACAGTTTCTTCCAGAAATGCCACATTTCTCCCAAATATATCACATCTTCTCCCACAAATACCAGCTTTCCCCCTTCAAATAGGACCTTTTCTCCCACGAATACCTCTTTTATCCCCAAAAGAGGACAGTTTCTTCCAGAAATGCCACATTTCTCCCAAATATATCACATCTTCTCCAAGAAATGCCAGGATTCCTCCTGAAATAGGACCTTCTCACCCAAAACTACCAGCCTTCTCCCCCCAAATAGGACATTTTCTTCCAGAAATGCCACATTTCTCCCAAATATATCACATCTTCTCCAAGAAATACCAGGATTCCTCCTGTAATAGGACCTTCTCACCGAAAACTACCAGCCTTCTCCCCCCAAATTGGACATTTTCTTCCAGACATGCCACATTTCTCCCAAATAGATCACATCTTCTCCAAGAATTCCCAGGACTCCCCCTTCAAATAGGACCTTTTCTCCCACAAATACCTGTTTTATCCCCAAAAGAGGACACTTTCTTCCTGAAAGGCCACATTTCTCCCAAATATATCACATCTTCTCCAAGAAATAACAGGTTTCCCCCTTCAAATAGGACCTTTTCACCCACAAATACCTCTTTTATCCCCAAAAGAGGACAGTTTCTTCCAGACATGCCACATTTCTCCCTAATATATCACATCTTCTCCAAGAAATACCAGGTTTCCCCCTTCAAATAGGACCTTTTCACCCACAAATACCTCTTTTATCCCCAAAATAGGACAGTTTCTTCCAGACATGCCACATTTCTCCCAAATAGATCACATATTCTCCAACAAATAACAGGTTTCCCCCTTCAAATAGGACCTTTTCTCCCACAAATACCTCTTTTATCCCCAAAATAGGACAGTTTCTGCCAGAAATGCCAGATTTCTCCCAAATAGATCACATCTCCTCCAAGAAATACCAGGTTTCCCCCTTCAAATAGGACCTTTTCACCCACAAATACCTGTTCTATCCCCAAAATAGGACAGTTTCTTCCTGACATGCCACATTTCTCCCAAATATATCACATCTTCTCCAAGAAATACCACGTTTCCCCCTTCAAATAGGACATTTTCAACCACAAATACCTGTTTTATCCCTCAAATTGGACATATTCTTCCAGACATGCCAGATTTCTCCCAAACATATTACATCTTCTCCAAGAAATACCATGTTTCCCCCTTCAAATAGGACCTTTTCACCCACAAATACCTCTTTTATCCCCATAAGAGGACAGTTTCTTCCAGAAAGGCCACATTTCTCCCAAATATATCACATCTTCTCCAAGAAATACCAGGGTTCCCCCTTCAAATAGGACCTTTTCACCCACAAATACCTCCTTTTTCCCCAAAATAGGGCAGTTTCTTCCAGAAATGCCACATTTCTCCCAAATATATCACATCTTCTCCAAGAAATACCAGCTTTCCCCCTTCAAATAGGACCTTTTCACCCACAAATACCTCTTTTATCCCCAAAATAGAAAGGTTTCTGCCAGAAATGCCGGATTTCTCCCAAATAGATCATATCTCCTCCAAGAAATACCAGGATTCCTCCTGAAATAGGACCTTTTCTCCCACAAATACCACCCTTCTCCCCCCAAATAGGACATTTTCTTCCAGACATGCCACATATCACCCAAATATATCACATCTTCTCCAAAAAATACCAGCTTTCCCCCTTCAAATAGGACCTTTTCACCCACAAATACCTCTTTTATCCCCAAAATAGAACTGTTTCTTCCAGAAATGCCACATTTCACCCAAACATATCACATCTTCTCCAAGAAATACCACGTTTCCCCCTTCAAATAGGACCTTTTCACCCGCAAGTACCTCTTTTATCCCCAAAAGAGGACAGTTTCTTCCTGACATGCCACATTTCTCCCAAATATAGCACATCTCTTTCAAGAAATACCACGGTCCCCCCTTCAAATAGGACCTTTTCAACCACAAATACCTGTTTTATCCCCAAAACAGGACATTTTCTTCCAGACATGCCACATTTCTCCCAAACATATCACATCTTCTCCAAGAAATACCAGGGTTCCCCCTTCAAATAGGACCTTTTCACCCACAAATACCTCTTTTATCCCCAAAAGAGGACAGTTTCTTCCTGACATGCCAGATTACTCCCAAATATATCACATCTTCTCCAAGAAATACCAGGTTTCCCCCTTCAAATAGGACCTTTTCACCCACAAATACCTCTTTTATCCCCAAAATACGACAGTTTCTTCCAGACATGCCACATTTCTCCCAAATATATCACATCTTCTCCAAGAAATACCAGGATTCCTCCAGGAATAGGACCTTTTCTCCCACAAATACCTCTTTTATCCCCAAAAGAGGACAGTTTCTTCCAGACATGCCACATTTCTCCCAAATATATCACATCTTCTCCAAGAAATACCAGGTTTCCTCCTTGAAATAGGACCTTTTCACCCACAAATACCTCTTGTATCCCCAAAAGAGGACAGTTTCTTCCAGACATGCCACATTTCTCCCAAATATATCACATCTTCTCCAAGAAATACCAGGATTCCCCCTTCAAATAGGACCTTTTCACCCACAAATACCTCTTTTTTTCCCAAAATAGGACAGTTTCTTCCAGAAATGGCACATTTCTCCCAATTAGATCACATCTTCTCCAAGAAATACCAGGATTCCCCCTTCAAATAGGACCTTTTCACCCACAAATACCTCTTTTATCCCCAAAAGAGGACAGTTTCTTCCAGAAATGCCACATTTCTCCCAAATATATCACATCTTCTCCAAGAAATAACAGCTTTCCCCCTTCAAATAGGACCTTTTCACCCACAAATACATGTTTTATCCCCAAAATAGGACAGTTTCTTCCAGACATGCCACATTTCTCCCAAATAGATCACATCTTCTCCAAGAAATACCAGGGTTCCGCCTTCAAATAGGACCTTTTCACCCACAAATACCTCTTTTATCCCCAAAAGTGGACAGTTTCTTCCACACATGCCACATTTCTCCCAAATATATCACATCTTCTCCAAGAAATAACAGCTTTCCGCCTTCAAATAGGACCTTTTCACCCACAAATACCTCTTTTATCCCCAAAATAGGACAGTTTCTTCCAGACATGCCACATTTCTCCCAAATATATCACATCTTCTCCAAGAAATACCAGCTTTACCCCTTCAAAAGGTATTTTTCACCCACAAATACATGTTTTCTCCCCAAAAGAGGACAGTTTCTTCCAGAAAGGCCACATTTCTCCCAAATATATCACAACTCCTCCAAGAAATACCACGTTTCCCTCTTCAAATAGGACCTTTTCACCCACAAATACCTCTTTTATCCCCAAAATAGGACAGTTTCTTCCAGAAATGCCACATTTCTCCCAAATAGATCACATCTCCAAGAAATACCAGGTTTCCTCCTGAAATAGGACCTTGTCACCCACAGATTCCTGTTTTATCCCTTTGTTCCGAGCGACATTTCGTTTTGGAGTGTTTATCCGATGCTACACTTCAGCATTCTGTGACGAATAGAGTAGAAGAGAAAAGCCCCACTAATAAGGCAGCTAGAAGCTCCAGGAGCGACACACGTTGTGCTTTCAGGGAGGACGTTCCAGAAAGTCGAGAGTTGTGGCTTCTTTCCTGCGGAGAAAAAAACCCCTGTTTTCAGGCAATGCAGGACGCTGAATTCGCACCTTCTCGGCATAGGAATACCGCTCCTTCGCTCTCGTGGCTCGAAAGCGGCACTCGCGCCGAACCGCTCCGGAGAGTCTGCAGTTGCTGTCCGGTCCATCGCGGTTCTGCCCGAGTGCCGCTTGCAGCCTTCAGCAGCGGTCTCGTTTCTCTCGGATGCCGGGAAAGAGCGACTTCAGCCGGATGCTTTGCTCCGACGAGTGAGCGGCTTCCTCTGCACACATCGCAATGGAGCGCTTCTGACTTCTCCTTCTGTCCATGCAGAATGCACTACGCTTCTCTCTCATTCTTATCCCTTTCTACCGAGCGACATTTCGTTTTGGATTGTTTATCCCATGCTACACTTCAGCATTTTGTGACGAATAGAGTAGAAGGGAAAAGCCCCTGAAATTAGGCAGCTAGAAGTTCGAGGAGCGACACACGTTGTGCTTTCGGGGAGGACGTTCCAGAAAGTCGAGAGTTGTGGCTTCTTTCCTGCGGAGAAAAAAACCCCTGTTTTCAGGCAATGCTGGACGCTGAATTCGCTCCTTCTCGGCATTTCAATACCGCTCCTTCGCTCTCGTGGCTCGAAAGCGGCACTCGCGCTGAACCGTTCCAGAGAGACAGCAGTTGCAGACTACTGCATTGCCTGAAATCAGGGGGTTTTTTCTCCGCAGGAAACAAGCCACAACTCTCGACTTTCTGGAACGTCCTCCCTGAAAGCACTAAGTGTGTGGCTCCTCGAACTTCTAGCTGCCTAATTTCAGGGGCTTTTCCCTTCTACTCTATTCGTCACAGAATGCTGAAGTGTAGCATCGGATAAACACTCCAAAACGAAATGTCGCTCGGAAGAAAGGGATAAGAATGAGAGAGAAGCGTAGTGCATTCTGCATGGACACATGGAGAAGTCAGAAGCTCTCCATTGCGATGTGCGCAGAAGAAGCCGCTCACTCGTCGGAGCAAAGCATCCGGCTGAAGTCGCTCTTTCCCGGCATCCGAGAGAAACGAGACCGCTGCTGAAGGCTGCAAGCGGCACTCGGGCAGAACCGCGATGGACTGGACAGCAACTGCAGACTCTCCGGAGCGGTTCAGCGCGAGTGCCGCTTTCAAGCCACGAGAGCGAAGGAGCGGTATTCCTATGCCGAGAAGGTGCGAATTCAGCGTCCTGCATTGCCTGAAAACAGGGGTTTTTTTCTCCGCAGGAAAGAAGCCAAAACTCTCGACTTTCTGGAACGTCCTCCCTGAAAGCACAACGTGTGTCGCTCCTGGAGCTTCTAGCTGCCTTATTAGTGGGGCTTTTCTCTTCTACTCTATTCGTCACAGAATGCTGAAGTGTAGCATCGGATAAACACTCCAAAACGAAATGTCGCTCGGAACAAAGGGATAAAACAGGAATCTGTGGGTGACAAGGTCCTATTTCAGGAGGAAACCTGGTATTTCTTGGAGATGTGATCTATTTGGGAGAAATGTGGCATTTCTGGAAGAAACTGTCCTATTTTGGGGATAAAAGAAGTATTTGTTGGTGAAAAGGTCCTATTTGAAGAGGGAAACCTGGTATTTCTTGGAGAAGATGTGATATATTTGGGAGAAATCTGGACTTTCTGGAAGAAACTGTCCTCTTTTGGGGAGAAAACATGTATTTGTGGGTGAAAAGGTCCTATTTGAAGGGGTAAAGCTGGTATTTCTTGGAGAAGATGTGATATATTTGGGAGAAATGTGGCATGTCTGGAAGAAACTGTCCTATTTTGGGGATAAAAGAGGTATTTGTGGGTGAAAAGGTCCTATTTGAAGGCGGAAAGCTGTTATTTCTTGGAGAAGATGTGATCTATTTGGGAGAAATGTGGCATGTCTGGAAGAAACTGTCCTCTTTTGGGGATAAAAGAGGTATTTGTGGGTGAAAAGGTCCTATTTGAAGAGGGAAACCTGGTATTTCTTGGAGAAGATGTGATATATTTGGGAGAAATCTGGCATTTCTGGAAGAAACTGTCCTCTTTTGGGGACAAAACATGTATTTGTGGGTGAAAAGGTCCTATTTGAAGGGGGAAACCTGGTATTTCTTGGAGAAGATGTGATCTATTTGGGAGAAATGTGGCATTTCTGCAAGGAACTGTCCTCTTTTGGGGATAAAAAAGGTATTTGTGGGTGAAAATTTCCTATTTGAAGGGGGAAACCTGGTATTTCTTGGAGAAGATGTGATGTATTTGGGAGAAATGTGGGATGTCTGGAAGAAACTGTCCTATTTTGGGGACAAAACATGTATTTGTGGGTGAAAAGGTCCTTTTGAAGGGGGAAACGTGGTATTTCTTGGAGAAGATGTGATCTATTTGGGAGAAATGTGGCCTTTCTGGAAGAAACTGTCCTCTTTTGGGGATAAAAGAGGTATTAGTGGTTGAAAAGGTCCTATTTGAAGGGGGAAAGCTGGTATTTCTTGGAGAAGATGTGATCTATTTGGGAGAAATGTGGCATTTCTGGAAGGAACTGTCCTCTTTTGGGGATAAAAGAGGTATTAGTGGTTGAAAAGGTCCTATTTGAAGGGGGAAACCTGGTATTTCTTGGAGAAGATGTGATCTATTTGGGAGAAATGTGGCATTTCTGGAAGAAACTGTCCTCTTTTGGGGATAAAAGAGGTATTTGTGGGTGAAAAGGTCCTATTTGAAGGGGGAAAGCTGTTATTTCTTGGAGAAGATGTGATATATTTGGGAGAAATGTGGCATTTCTGGAAGAAACTGTCCTCTTTTGGGGATAAAACAGGTATTTGTGGGTGATAAGGTCCTATTTGAAGGGGGAACCCTGGTATTTCTTGGAGAAGATGTGATCTATTTGGGAGAAATGTGGCATTTCTGGAAGAAACTGTCCTCTTTTGGGGATAAAAGAGGTATGTGTGGGTGAAAAGGTCCTATTTGAAGGGGGAAACCTGGTATTTCTTGGAGAAGCTGTGATCTATTTGGGAGAAATGTGGCATTTCTGCAAGAAAATGTCCAATTTGGGGGGAGTAGGATGGTATTTGTGGGTGAAAAGGTCCTATTTGAAGGGGGAAACCTGGTATTTCTTGGAGAAGATGTGATATATTTGGGAGAAATGTGGCATTTCTGGAAGAAACTGTCCTCTTATGGGGATAGAACAGGTATTTGTGGGTGAAAAGGTCCTATTTGAATGGGGAGACCTGGTATTTCTTTGAGAAGATGTGATCTATTTGGGAGAAATGTGGCATTTCTGGAAGAAACTATCCTATTTGGGGGGAGAAGGCTGGTATTTGTGGGTGAAAAGGTCCTATTTGAAGGGGGAAACCTGGTATTTCTTGGAGAAGATGTGATATATTTGGGAGAAATGTGGCATGTCTGGAAGAAACTGTCCTCTTTTGGGGATAAAAGAGGTATTTGTGGGTGAAAAAGTCCTATTTGAAGGGGGAACCCTGGTATTTCTTGGAGAAGATGTGTTATATTTGGGAGAAATCTGGCATGTCTGGAAGAAAATGTCCTGTTTTGGGGATAAAACAGGTATTTGTGGGAGAAAAGGTCCTATTTGAAGGGGGAACCGTGGTATTTCTTGGAGGAGATGTTGTATATTTGGGAGAAATGTGGCATGTCTGGAAGAAACTGTCCTCTTTGGGGATAAAAGAGGTATTTGTTGGTGAAAAGGTGCTATTTGAAGGGGGAACCCTGGTATTTCTTGGAGAAGATGTGATCTATTTGGGAGAAATGTGGCATGTCAGTAAGAAACTGTCCTATTTGGGGGGAGAAGGCTGGTATTTGTGGGAGAAAAGTTCCTATTTGAAGGGGGAAAGCAGGTATTTCTTGGAGAAGATGTGATATATTTGGGAGAAATGTGGGATGTCTGGAAGAAACTGTCCTATTTTGGGGATAAAAGAGGTATTTGTGGGTGAAAAGTTCCTATTTGAAGGGGGAAACCTGGTATTTCTTGGAGAAGATGTGATCTATTTGGGAGAAATGTGGCCTTTCTGGAAGAAACTGTCCTCTTTTGGGGATAAAAGAGGTATTTGTGGGTGAAACGGTCCTATTTGAAGGGGGAAACCTGGTATTTCTTGGAGAAGATGTGATATATTTGGGAGAAATGTGGCATTTCTGGAAGAAACTGTCCTCTTTTGGGGATAAAAGAAGTATTTGTGGTTGAAAAGGTCCTATTTGAAGGGGGAAAGCTGGTATTTCTTGGAGAAGATGTGATCTATTTGGGAGAAATGTGGCATTTCTGGAAGAAACTGTCCTCTTATGGGGATAAAAGAGGTATTTGTGGGTGATAAGGTCCTATTTGAAGGGGGAAACGTGGTATTTCTTGGAGAAGATGTGATCTATTTGGGAGAAATGTGGCCTTTCTGGAAGAAAATGTCCAATTTGTGGGGAGAAGGCGGGTAGTTGTGGCTGAGAAGGTCTTATTTCAGGAGGAATCCTGGTATTTCTTGGAGAAGATGTGATATATTTGGGAGAAATGTGGCATGTCAGGAAGAAACTGTCCTCTTTTGGGGATCAAAGAGGTATTTGTTGGTGAAAAGGTCCTATTTGAAGGGGGAAACCTGATATTTCTTGGAGAAGATGTGATATATTTGGGGAAATGTGGCATTTCTGGAAGAAACTGTCCTCTTTTGGGGATAAAACAGGTATTTGTGGGTGAAAACGTTGTATTTGAAGGGGGAAACCTGTTATTTCTTGGAGAAGATGTGATATATTTGGGAGAAATCTGGCATTTCTGGAAGAAACTGTCCTCTTTTGGGGATAAATAGGTATTTGTGGGTGAAAAGGTCCTATTTGAAGGGGGAAACCTGGTATTTCTTGGAGAAGATGTGATATATTTGGGAGAAATGTGCCATTTCTGGAAGAAACTGTCCTCTTCTGGGGATAAAAGAGGTATTTGTGGGTGATAAGGTCCTATTTGATGGGGGAACCCTGGTATTTCTTGGAGAAGATGTGATATATTTGGGAGAAATGTGGCATGTCTGGAAGAAACTGTCCTCTTTTGGGGGTAAAAGAGGTATTTGTGGGAGAAAAGGTCCTATTTGAATGGGGAAAGCTGGTATTTCTTGGAGAAGATGTGATCTATTTGGGAGAAATGTGGCATGTCTGGAAGAAAATGTCCAATTTGGGTGGAGAAGGCTGGTAGTTTTGGGTGAGAAGGTCCTATTTCAGGAGGAATCCTGGTATTTCTTGGAGAAGATGTGATATATTTGGGAGAAATCTGGCCTTTCTGGAAGAAAATGTCCAATTTGGGGGGAGAAGGCTGGTAGTTTTGGGTGAGAAGGTCCTATTTCAGGAGGAATCCTGGTATTTCTTGGAGAAGATGTGATATATTTGGGAGAAATGTGGCATTTCTGGAAGAAACTGTCCTCTTTTGGGGATAAAAGAGGTATTTCATGGAGAAAAGGTCCTAATTCAAGGGGGAAACATGGTATTTCTTGGAGGAGTTGTGATATATTTGGGAGAAATGTGGCATTTCTGGAAGAAACTGTCCTATTTTGGGGATAAAACAGGTATTTGTGGGTGAAAAGGTCCTATTTGAAGGGGGAACCCTGGTATTTCATGGAGAAGATGTGATATATTTGGGAGAAATGTGGCATTTCTGGAAGAAACTGTCCTCTTATGGGGATAGAACAGGTATTTGTGGGTGAAAAGGTCCTATTTGAAGGGGGAAACGTGGTATTTCTTGGAGAAGATGTGATCTATTTGGGAGAAATGTGGCATGTCTGGAAGAAAATGTCCTATTTGGGGGGAGAAGGGTGGTATTTGTGGGAGAAAATTTCCTATTTCAGGAGGAATCCTGGCATTTCTTGGAGAAGATGTGATATATTCGGGAGAAATGTGGCATTTCTGGAAGAAACTGTCCTCTTTTGGGGATAAAACAGGTATTTGTGGGTGAAAAGGTCCTATTTGAAGGGGGAAACCTGGTATTTCTTGGAGAAGATGTGATATATTTGGGAGAAATGTGGCATGTCTGGAAGAAACTGTCCTATTTTGGGGATAAAAGAGGTATTTGTGGGTGAAAAGGTCCTATTTGAAGGGGGAACCCTGGTATTTCTTGGAGAAGATGTGATATATTTGGGAGAAATGTGGCATTTCTGGAAGAAAGTGTCCTGTTTTGGGGATAAAACAGGTATTTGTGGGAGAAACGGTCCTATTTGAAGGGGGAAAGCTGGTATTTCTTGAAGGAGATGTGATATATTTGGGAGAAATGTGGCATGTCTGGCAGAAACTGTCCTCTTTTGGGGATAAAAGAGGTATTTGTGGGTGAAAAGGTCCTATTTGAAGGGGGAACCCTGGTATTTCTTGGAGAATCTGTGATCTATTTGGGAGAAATGTGGCATTTCTGCAAGAAAATGTCCAATTTGGGGAGAGTAGGATGGTATTTGTGGGTGAAAAGGTCCTATTTGAAGGGGGAAAGCTGGTATTTCCTGGAGAAGATGTGATATATTTGGGAGAAATGTGGCATTTCTGGAAGAAACTGTCCTCTTTTGGGGATAAAACAGGTATTTGTGGGAGAAAAGGTCCTATTTGAAGGGGGAGACCTGGTATTTCTTGGAGAAGATGTGA
Organism: Lophura swinhoii; assembly: GCA_030408155.1. Classification (NCBI taxonomy): domain Eukaryota; kingdom Metazoa; phylum Chordata; class Aves; order Galliformes; family Phasianidae; genus Lophura; species Lophura swinhoii. The sequence continues at coordinate 2,053,407 of CM059467.1, read as the reverse complement.
TACGTTTGGGAGAAATGTGGCATTTCTGGAAGAAACTGTCCTATTTGGGGGGAGAAGGCTGATATTTGTGGGTGAAAAGGTCCTATTTGAACGGGGATACCTGGTATTTCTTGGAGAAGATGTGATCTATTTGGGAGAAATGTGGCATTTCTGGAAGAAACTGTCCTCTTTTGGGGATAAAACAGGTATTAGTGGGTGAAAAGGTCCTATTTGAAGGGGGAGACCTGGTATTTCTTGGAGCAGATGTGATACGTTTGGGAGAAATGTAGCATTTCTGGAAGAAACTGTCCTATTTGGGGGGAGAAGGCTGATATTTGTGGTTGAAAAGGTCCTATTTGAAGGGGGAAAGCAGGTATTTCTTGGAGAAGATGTGATATATTTGGGAGAAATGTGGCATGTCTGGAAGAAACTGTCCTATTTGAGGGATAAAGAGTTATTTGTGGGTGAAAAGGTCCTATTTGAAGGGGGAAACCTGGTATTTCTTGGAGAAGATGTGATCTATTTGGGAGAAATGTGGCCTTTCTGGAAGAAAATGTCCAATTTGGGGGGAGAAGGCTGGTAGTTTTGGGTGAGAATGTCCTCTTTCCGGAGGAATCCTGGCATTTCTTGGAGAAGATGTGATATATTTGGGAGAAATGTGGCATTTCTGGAAGAAACTGTCCTCTTTTGGGGATAAAAGAGGTATTAGTGGTTGAAAAGGTGCTATTTGAAGGCGGAAACCTGGTATTTGTGGGAGAAGATGTGATATATTTGGGAGAAATGTGGCATTTCTGTAAGAAAATGTCCTCTTTTGGGGATAAAAGAGGTATTTCATGGAGAAAAGGTCCTAATTGAAGGGGGAAGCCTGGTATTTCTTGGAGGAGTTGTGATATATTTGGGAGAAATGTGGCATTTCTGGAAGAAACTGTCCTCTTTTGGGGATAAAAGAGGTATTTGTGGGAGAAAAGGTCCTATTTGAAGGGGGAAAGCTGGTATTTCTTGGAGAAGATGTGATATATTTGGGAGAAATGTGGCATGTCTGGAAAAAACTGTCCTATTTTGGGGATAAAAGAGGTATTTGTGGGTGAAAAGGTCCTATTTGAAGGGGGAAAGCTGGTATTTCTTGGAGAAGATGTGATATATTTGGGAGAAATGTGGCATGTCAGGAAGAAACTGTCCTCTTTTGGGGATAAAAGAGGTTTTTTTGGGGAAAAGGTCCTATTGGAAGGGGGAAACGTGGTATTTCTTGGAGAAGATGTGATATATTTGGGAGAAATCTGGCATTTCTGGAAGAAACTGTCCTATTTTGGGTATAAAAGAGGTATTAGTGGGTGAAAAGGTCCTATTTGAAGGGGGAAAGCTGGTATTTCTTGGAGAAGATGTGATATATTTGGGAGAAATGTGGCCTTTCAGGAAGAAAATGTCCTATTTGGGGGATAAAACAGGTATTTGTGGGTGAAAAGGTCCTATTTGAAGGGGGAAAGCTGGTATTTCTTGGAGAAGATGTGATATATTTGGGAGAAATGTGGCATTTCTGGAAGAAAATGTCCAATTTGGGGGGAGAAGGCTGGTAGTTTTCGGTGATAAGTTCCTATTTGAAGGGGGAAACCTGGTATTTCTTGGAGAAGATGTGATCTATTTGGGAGAAATGCGGCATTTCTGGAAGAAACTGTCCTCTTTTGGGGATCAAAGAGGTATTTCAAGGAGAAAAGGTCCTAATTCAAGGGGGAAACCTGGTATTTCTTGGAGGAGTTGTGATATATTTGGGTGAAATTTGGTATTTCTGGAAGAAAATGTCCAATTTGAGGGATAAAAGAGGTATTTGTGGGAGAAAAGGTCCTATTTGAAGGGGGAAACCTGGTATTTCTTGGAGAAGATGTGATATGTTAGGGAGAAATGTGGCATTTCTGGAAGAAACTGTCCTCTTTTGGGGATAAAAGAGGTATTTGTGGGTGAATAGGTCCTATTTGAAGGGGGAAAACCTGGTATTTCTTGGAGAAGATGTGATATATTTGGGAGAAATGTGGCATGTCTGGAAGAAAATGTCCAATTTGAAGGGGAGAAGGGTGGTATTTGAGGAAGAAAAGTTCCTATTTCATTAGGAATCCTGGTATTTCTTGGAGGAGATGTGATATGTTTGGAAGAAATGTGGCATGTCTGGACGAAACTGTCCTCTTTTGGGGATAAAACAGGTATTTGTGGGTGAAAAGGTCCTATTTGAAGGGGGAAACCTGGTATTTCTTGGAGAAGATGTGTTATGTTTGGGAGAAATATGGCATTTCTGGGAGAAACTGTCCTCTTTTGGGATAAAACAGGTATTTGTGGGTGAAAAGGTCCTATTTGAAGGGGGAAAGCTGGTATTTCTTGGAGAAGATGTGATATGTTTGGGAGAAATGTGGCCTTTCTGGACGAAACTGTCCTATTTGGGGGGAGAAGGCTGGTATTTGTGGTAGAAAAGGTCCTCTTTCAGGAGGAATCCTGGTATTTCTTGGAGAAGATGTGATACATTTGGGAGAAATGTGGCATGTCTGGAAGAAACTGTCCTATTTTGGGGATAAAAGAGGTATTTGTGGGTGAAAAGGTCCTATTTGAAGGGGGAAACCTGGTATTTCTTGGAGAAGATGTGATATATTTGGGAGAAATGTGGCCTTTCTGGAAGAAACTGTCCTCTTTTGGGGATAAAAGAGGTATTTGTGGGTGAAAAGGTCCTATTTGAAGGGGGAAACCTAGTATTTCTTGGAGAAGATGTGATCTATTTGGGAGAAATGTGGCATTTCTTGAAGAAACTGTCCTATTTTGGGGATCAAAGAGGTATTTGTGGGTGAAAAGGTCCTATATGAAGGGGGAAACCTGGTATTTCTTGGAGAAGATGTGATCTATTTGGGAGAAATGTGGCCTTTCTGGAAGAAACTGTCCTATTTTGGGGATAAAAGAGGTATTTGTGGGTGAAAAGGTCCTATTTGAAGGAGGAATCCTGGTATTTCTTGTAGAAGACGTAATGTATTTGGGAGATATGTGGCATGTCTGGAAGAAACTGTCCTATTTTGGGGATAAAAGAGGTATTTGTGGTTGAAAAGGTCCTATTTGAAGGGGGAAAGCTGGTATTTCTTGAAGAAGATGAGATATATTTGGGAGAAATGTGGGAAGTTTGGAAGAAACTGTCCTATTTTGGGGATAAAAGAGGTATTTGTGGGTGAAAAGGTCCTATTTGAAGGGGGAAACGTGGTATTTCTTGGAGAAGATGTGATATATTTGGGAGAAATGTGGCCTTTCTGGAAGAAACTGTCCTCTTTTGGGGATAAAAGATGTATTTGTGGGTGAAAAGGTCCTATTTGAAGGGGGAAACCTGGTATTTCTTGGAGAAGATGTGATCTATTTGGGAGAAAACTGGCATTTCTGGAAGAAACTGTCCTCTTATGGGGATAGAACAGGTATTTGTGGGTGAAAAGGTCCTATTTGAAGGGGAAAACCTGGTATTTCTTGGAGAAGATGTGATATAATTGGGAGAAATGTGGCATTTCTGGAAGAAAATGTCCTATTTGAGGGATAATACAGGTATTTGTGGGAGAAAAGGTCCTATTTGAAGGGGGAAACCTGGTATTTCTTGGAGAAGATGTGATATATTTGGGAGAAATGTGGCATGTCTGGAAGAAACTGTCCTATTTTGGGGATGAAACAGGTATTTGTGGGAGAAAAGTTCCTATTTGAAGGGGGAAACCTGGTATTTCTTGGAGAAGATGTGATCTATTTGGGAGAAATCTGGCATTTCTGGAAGAAACTGTCCTCTTTTGGTGATAAAAGAGGTATTAGTGGGTGAAAAGGTCCTATTTGAAGGGGGAAAGCTGGTATTTCTTGGAGAAGATGTGATATATTTGGGAGAAATGTGGCCTTTCTGGAAGAAAATATCCTATTTGGGGGATAAAACAGGTATTTGTGGGTGAAAAGGTCCTATTTGAAGGTGGAAAGCTGGTATTTCTTGGAGAAGATGTGATACATTTGGGAGAAATGTGGCCTTTCTGGAAGAAAATGTCAAATTTGGGGGGAGAAGGCTGGTAGTTTTCGGTGATAAGTTCCTATTTGAAGGGGGAAACCTGGTATTTCTTGGAGAAGATGTGATATACTTGGGAGAAATGTGGCCTTTCTGGAAGAAAATGTCCAATTTGGGGGGAGAAGGCTGGTAGTTTTGGGTGAGAAGGTCCTATTTCAGGAGGAATCCTGGCATTTCTTGGAGAAGATGTGATATATTTGGGAGAAATGTGGCATGTCTGGAAGAAACTGTCCTCTTTTGGGGATAAAAGAGGTATTTGTGGGTGAAAAGGTCCTATTTGAAGGGGGAAACGTGGTATTTCTTGGAGAAGATGTGATCTATTTGGGAGAAATGTGGCATTTCTGCATGAAACTGTCCTCTTATGGGGAGAAGCCTGCTATTAGTGGGTGAAAAGGTCCTATTTGAAGGGGGAAAGCTGGTATTTCTTGGAGATGATGTGATATATTTGGGATAAATGTGGCATTTCTGGAAGAAACTGTCCTATTTTGGGGATCAAAGAGGTATTTGTGGGTGAAAAGGTCCTATTTGAAGGGGGAAAGGTGGTATTTCTTGGAGAAGATGTGATATATTTGGGAGAAATGTGGCCTATCTGGAAGAAACTGTCCTCTTTTGGGGATAAAAGAGGTATTTGTGGGTGAAAAGGTCCTATTTGAAGGGGGAAACCTGGTATTTCTTGGAGAAGATGTGATATATTTGGGAGAAATGTGGCCTTTCTGGAAGAAAATGTCCAATTTGGGGGGAGAAGGCTGGTAGTTTTCGGTGAGAAGGTCCTATTTCAGGAGGAATCCTGGTATTTCTTGGAGAAGATGTGATATATTTGGGAGAAATGTGGCATGTCTGGAGGAAACTGACCTATTTGAGGGATAAAACAGGTATTTGTGGGTGAAAAGGTCCTATTTGAAGGGGGAAACCTGGTATTTCTTGGAGAGGAAGTGATATATTGGGGAGAAATGTGGCATTTCTGGAAGAAACTGTCCTCTTTTGGGGATAAAAGAGGTATTTGTGGGTGAAAAGGTCTTATTACATGGGGGAAACCTGGTATTTCTTGGAGAAGATGTGATCTATTTGGGAGAAGTTTGGCATTTCTGGAAGAAAATGTCCTATTTTGGGGATAAAAGAGGTATTTGTGGGAGAAAAGGTCCTATTTGAAGGGGGAAACGTGGTATTTCTTGGAGAAGATGTGGTATATTTGGGAGAAATGTGGCCTTTCTGGAAGAAACTGTCCTCTTTTGGGGAGGAAACAGGTATTTTTGGGTAAAAAGTTCGTATTTGAAGGAGGAAAGCTGGTATTTCATGGAGAAGATGTGGTATATTTGGGAGAAATATGGCATGTATGGCAGAAAATGTACTATTTTGGGGATATACCAGGTATTTGTGGGAGAAAAGGTCCTATTTGAAGGGGGAAAGCTGGTATTTCTTGGGGAAGAAGTGATATATTTGGGAGAAATGTGGCCTTTCTGGAAGAAACTGTTCTATTTTGGGGATAAAAGAGGTAAAACTACCATCTTTCCCCCTTCAAATAGGACCTTTTCACCCACAAATACCTCTTTTATCACTCAAATAGGACAGTTTCCTCCAGAAATGCCACATTTCTCCCAAATAGATCACATCTTCTCCAAGAAATACCAGGGTTCCCCCTTCAAATAGGAAGTTTTCTCCCAAAAATACCTCTTTTATCCCCCAAATAGGACAGTTTCTTCCAGAAATGCCACATTTCTCCCAAACATATCACATCTTCTCCAAGAAATACCAGGATTTCTCCTGAAAAATAGTACCTTTTCTCCAACAAAAACCAGCCTTTTCCCCCCAAAAGAGGACAGTTTCCTCCAGAAATGCCACATTTCTCCCAAACATATCACATCTTCTCCAAGAAATACCAGGTTTCCCCCTTCAAATAGGACCTTTTCACCCTGTAATACCTGTTTTATCTCCAAAAGAGGACAATTTCTTCCAGACATGCCACATTTCTCCCAAATATATCACATCTTCTCCAAGAAATACCAGCTTTCCCCCTTCAAATAGGATCTTTTCACCCACAAATACCTCTTTGATCCCCAAAATACGACAGTTTCTTCCAGAAATGCCGCATTTCTCCCATATATATCACATCTCCTGCAAGGACATCCAGCTTTACCCCTTGACATAGGACCTTTTCTCCCTCAAATACCTGTTTTATCCCCAAAGGAGGACAGTTTTTTCCAGAAATGCCAGGTTTCTCCCAAATACATCAAATCTTCTCCAAGAAATACCAGGTTTCCCCCTTCAAATAGGACCTTTTCACCCTCAAATACCTGTTTTATCCCCAAAATGGAATAGTTTCTTCCAGACATGCCACATATCTCCCAAATATATCACATCTTCTCCAAGAAATACCAGGTTTCCCCCTTCAAATAGGACCTTTTCACCCACAAATACCTCTTTTATCCACAAAATAGGACAGTTTCTTCCAGAAATGCCACATTTCTCCCAAACATATCACATCTTCTCCAAGAAATACCAGCTTTCCCCCTTCAAATAGGACCTTTTCACCCACAATTACCTCTTTTATCCCCAAAATAGGACAGTTTCTTCCAGAAAGGCCACAGAAATACCAGCGTTCCCCCTTGAATTAGGAACTTCTCTCCCACAAATACCTCTGTTATCCCCAAAATAGGACAGTTTCTGCCAGAAAGGCCAGATTTCTGCCATATGTTTCGCATCTTCTCCAAGAAATAACAGGTTTCCCCCTTCAAATAGGACCTTTTCACCCACATATACCTCATTTATCCCCAAAAGAGGACAGTTTCTGCCAGAATGGCCACATTTCTCCCAAATAGATCACATCTCCTGCAAGAACATCCAGCTTTCCCTCTTCTAATAGGACCTTTTCTCCCACAAATACCCGTTTTATCCCCAAAATAGGACAGTTTCTGCCAGAAAGACCACATTTCTCCCAAATAGATCACATCTCCTCCAAGAAATACCAGGTTTCCCCCTTCATATAGGACCTTTTCACCCACAAATACCTCTTTTATAACCAAAAGAGGACAGTTCCTTCAAGAAATGCCACATTTCTCCCAAATATATCACATCTTCTCCAAGAAATACCAGGTTTCCCCCTTCAAATAGGACCTTTTCACCCACAAATACCTCTTTTATCCCCGAAATACGAAATTTTCTCCCAGACACGCCACATTTCTCCCAAATATATCACATCTTCTCCAAGAAATACCAGCTTTCCTCCTTCAAATAGGACCTTCTCACCCACAAATACCACTTTTATCCCCGAAATAGGACAGTTTCTTCCAGAAATGCCACATTTCTCCCAAATATATCACATCTTCTCCAAGAAATACCAGGTTTCCCCCTTCAAATTGGACCTTTTCACCCACAAATACCTCTTTTATCCCCAAAATAGGACAGTTTCTTCCAGAAATGCCAGATTTCTCCCAAATATATCACATCTACTCCAAGAAATACCAGCATTCCCCCTTCAAATAGGAACTTTTCTCCCACAAATACCTCTTTTATCCACAAAAGAGCACAGTTTCTTCCTGACGTGCCACATTTCTCCCAAATATATCACATCTTCTCCAAGAAATACCAGCTTTCCCCCTTCAAATAGGACCTTTTCTCCTACAATTACCTCTTTTATCCCCAAAACAGGACACTTTCTTCCAGAAATGCCACTACCTCCCAAATAGATCACATCTCCTCCTAGAAATACCAGGTTTCCCCCTTCAAATAGGACCTTTTCACCCACAAATACCTCTTTTATCCCCAAAAGAGGACAGCTTCTTCCAGAAATGCCACATTTCCCCCAAATATATCACATCTTCTCCAAGAAATACCAGGTTTCCCCCTGGAAATAGGAACTTTTCACCCGAAAATACATGTTTAATCCCCAAAAGAGGACAGTTTCTTCCAGAAATGCCACATTTCTCCCAAATAGATCACATCTCCTGCAAGAACTACCAGGTTTCCCCCTTCAGGTTGGAACTTTTCACCCACGGATACCACTTTTATCCCCAAAGTAGGACAGATTCTTCCAGACATGCCAGATTTCTCCCAAATATATCACATCTTCTCCAAGAAATACCAGCTTTCCCCCTTCAAATAGGACCTTTTCACCCACAAATACCTCTTTTATCCCCAAAAGAGGACAGTTTCTTCCAGACATGCCACATTTCTCACAAATATATCACATCTTCTCCAAGAAATACAAGGATTCCTCCTGAAATATGGCCTTTTCTCCCACAAATACCACCATTCTCACACCAGTTAGGACATTTTCTTCGAGAAATGCCAGATTTCTCCCAAATATATGACATCTTCTCCAAGAAATACCACGTTTCCCCCTTGAAATAGGACATTTTCACCCACAAATACCTCTTTTATCCCCAAAATAGGACAGTTTCTACCGGACATGCCACATTTCTACCAAATATATCACATCTTCTCCAAGAAATACCAGGCTTCCCCCTTCAAATAGGACCTTTTCACCCACAAATACCTCTTTTATCCCCAAAAGAGAACAGTTTCTTCCAGAAATGCCACATTTCTCCCAAATATATCACATCTTCTCCAAGAAATACCAGCTTTCCTTTCCCCCTGGAAATAGGACCTTTTCACCCACAAATACCTCTTTTATCCCCCAAAGAGGACAGTTTCTTCCAGAAAGGCCACATTTCTCCCAAATATATCACATCTCCTACAAGAAATACCAGCTTTCCTCCTTCAAATAGGACCTGCTCACACACAAATACCACTTTTAACCCCAAAATAGGACAGTTTCTTCCAGACATGCCAAATTTCTCCCAAATATATAACATCTTCTCCAAGAAATACCAGGTTTCTGGAATAAACTTTACAATTTTGGGGATAAAAGAGGTATTTGTGGTTGAAAAGGTCCAATTTGAAGGGGGAAACCTGGTATTTCTTGGAGAAGATGTGATATATTTGGGAGAAATGTGGCATTTCTGGAAGAAACTGTCCTATTTTGGGGATAAAACAGGTATTTGTGGGTGAGAAGGTCCTATTTGAAGGAGGAAAGCTGGTATTTCTTGGAGAAGATGTGATATATTTGGGAGAAATGTGGCCTTTCTGGAAGAAACTGTCCTATTTTGGGATAAATCAGGTATTTGTTGGTGAAAAGGTCCTATTTCCAGGGGTAAACCTTTTATTTCTTAGAGAAGATGTGATCTATTTGGGAGAAATGTGGCATTTCTGGAAGAAACTGTCCTCTTTTGGGGATAAAAGAGGTATTTGTGGGTGAAAAGGTCCTATTTCCAGGCGAAAACCTGGTATTTCTTGGAGGAGTTGTGATATATTTGAGAGAAATGTGGCATGTCTGGAAGAAACTGTCCTATTTTGGGGATGAAATAGGTATTTGTGGGTGAAAAGGTCCTATTTGAAGGGGGAAACCTGGTATTTCTTGGAGAAGATGTGATATATTTGGGAGAAATGTGGCATTTCTGGAAGAAAATGTCCAATTTGAGGGATAAAAGAGGTATTTGTGGGTGAAAAGGTCTTATTTCCAGGGGGAAACGTTGTATTTCTTGGAGAAGATGTGGTATATTAGGGAGAAATGAGTCATTTCTGGAAGAAACTGTCCTCTTTTGGGGATAAAAGAGGTATTTGTGGGTGAAAAGGTCCTATTTGAAGGGGGAAACGTGGTATTTCTTGGAGAAGATGTGATATATTTGGAAGAAATGTGGCATTTCTGGAAGAAACTGTCCTATTTTGTGGATGAAACCGGTATTTGTGGGTGAAAAGGTCCTATTTGAAGGAGGAAACCTGGTATTTCTTGGAGAAGATGTGATCTTTTTGGGAGAAATATGGCATTTCTGGAAGAAAATGTCCCCTTTTGGGGATAAAAGAGGTATTTGTGGGTGAAAAGGTCCTATTTGAAGGGGGAAACCTGGTATTTCTTGGAGAAGATGAGATATATTTGGGAGAAATGTGGCCTTTCTTGCAGAAACTGTCCTCTTTTGGGGATAAAAGAGGTATTTGTGGGTGAAAAGGTCCTATTTGAAGGGGGAAACCTGGTATTTCTTGGAGAAGATGTGATATATTTGGGAGAAATGTGACATTTCTGGAAGAAACCGAGATCTTTTCTGGTAAAACTGGTATTTGTGGGTGATAAGTTCCTATTTGAAGGGGGAAACCTGGTATTTCTTGGAGAAGATGTGATATATTTGGGAGAAATCTGGCATTTCTGGAAGAAAATGTCCAATTTCAGGGATAAAAGAGGTATTTGTGGGTGAAAAGTTCCTATTTCCAGGGGTAAACCAGTTATTTCTTAGAGAAGATGTGATATATTTGGGAGATATCTGGCATGTCTGAAAGAATCTGTCCTCTTTTGGGGATAAAAGAGGTATTTGTGGGTGAAAAGTTCCTATTTGAAGGGGGAAAGCTGGTATTTCTTGGAGAAGATGTGATATATTTGGGAGAAATGTGGCATGTCAGGAAGAAACTGTCCTCTTTTAGGGATAAAATAGGTATCTGTGGGAGAAAAAGTCCTATTTGAAGGGGGAAAGCTGGTATTTCTTGGAGAAGATGTGATATATTTGGGAGAAATGTGGCATTTCTGGAAGAAACTGTCCTCTTTTGGGGATAAAAGAGGTATTTGTGGGTGAGAAGGTCCTATTTGAAGGGGGAACCCTGGTATTTCTTGGAGAAGATGTGATATATTTGGGAGAAATGTGGCATTTCTGGAAGAAACTGTCCTCTTTTGGGGATAAAAGAGGTATTTGTGTGTGAAAAGGTCCTATTTCCAGGGGGAAAGTAAAGCTGGTATTTCTAAGAGAAGATGTGATATATTTGGGAGAAATGTGGCATGTCTGGAAGAAACTGTCCTCTTTTGGGGATAAAAGAGGTATTTGTGGGTGAAAAGGTCCTATTTGAAGGGGGAAAAATGGTATTTCTTGGAGAAGATGTGATATATTTGGGAGAAATGTGGCATTTCTGATAGAAACTGTCCTATTTTGGGGATAAAAGAGGTATTTGTGGGTGGTAAGGTCCTATTTCCAGGGGTAAGCCTGGTATTTCTTGGAGAAGATGTGATATATTTGGGAGAAATGTGGCATTTCTGCAAGGAACTGTCCTCTTTTGGGGATAAAAAAGGTATTTGTGGTTGAAAAGGTCCTATTTGAAGGGGGAACCTGGTATTTCTTGGAGAAGATGTGACATATTTTGGAGAAATCTGGCATGTCTGGAACAAACTGTCCTATTTTGGGGATATAACAGGTATTTGTGGGAGAAAAGGTCCTATTTGAAGGGGGAAACGTGGTATTTCTTGGAGAAGATGTGATCTATTTGGGAGAAATGTGGCCATTCTGGCAGAAACTGTCCTCTTTTGGGGATAAATGAGGTATATGTGGGTGAAAAAGTCCTATTTGAAGGGGGAAACCTGGTATTTCATGGAGAGGATGCGATATGTTTGGGAGAAATCTGGCCTTTCTGGAAGAAACTGTCCTATTTTGGGGATAAAAGAGGTATATGTGGGAGAAAAGTTCCGATTTCAAGGGGGAAAGCTGGTATTTCTGTGGCCTTTCTGGAAGAAACTGTCCTCTTTTGGGGATAAAAGAGGTATTTGTGGGTGAAAATGTCCTATTTGAAGGGGGAAAGCTGGTATTTCTTGGAGAAGATGTGATATGTTTGGGAGAAATGTGGCATTTCTGGAAGAAACTGTCGTATTTTGGGGATAAAAGAGGTATTTGTGGGTGAAAAGGTCTTATTACAAGGGGGAAACCTGGTATTTCTTGGAGAAGATGTGATATACTTGGGAGAAGTGTGGCATCTCTGGAAGAAAATGTCCTATTTGGGGCGAGAAGGCTGGTATTTGTGGGTGAAAAGGTCCTATTTGAAGGGGGAAACCTGGTATTTCTTGGAGAAGATGTGATATATTTGGGATAAATGTGGCATTTCTGGAAGAAACTGTCCTATTTTGGGGATCAAAGAGGTATTTGTGGGTGAAAAGGTCCTATTTGAAGGGGGAAACCTGGTATTTCTTGGACAAGATGTGATATATTTGGGAGAAACCTGGCAGTTATGGAAGAAACTGTCCTCTTTTGGGGATATAACAGGTATTTGTTGGTGAAAAGGTCCTACTTCAGGAGGAATCCTTGCATTTCTTGGAGAAGATGTGATATGTTTGGGAGAAATGTGGCATTTCTGGAAGAAACTGTCCTATTTTGGGGTTAAACCAGGTATTTGTGGGTGAAAAGGTCCTATTTGAAGGGGAAAACCTGGTATTTCTTGGAGAAGATGTGATATATTTGGGAGAAATCTGGCATTTATGGAAGAAACTGTCCTATTTTCTGGATAAAAGAATTTTTTGTGGGTGTAAAGGTCCTATTTGAAGGGGGAAACCTGGTATTTCTTGGAGAAGATGTGATATGTTTGGGAGAAATGTGGCCTTTCTGGCAGAAACTGTCCTCTTTTGGGGATATAACAGGTATTTGTGGGTGAAAAGGTCCTATTTGAAGGGGGAAACCTGGTATTTCTTGGAGAAGATGTGATATATTTGGGAGAAATCTGGCATGTCTGGAAGAAACTGTTCTATTTTGGGGTTAAAACAGGTATTTGTGGGAGAAAAGGTCCTATGTTAAGGGGAAAAGCTGGATGTTCTTGCAGGAGATGTGATATATGTGGGAGAAATGTGGCATTTCTGGAAGAAACTGTTCAATTTTGGGGATAAAAGAGGTATTTGTGGGTGAAAAGGTCCTATTTGAAGGGGGAAACGTGGTATTTCTTGGAGAAGATGTGATCTATTTTGGAGAAATGTGGCATGTCTGGAAGAAACTGTCCTCTTTTGGGGATAAAAGAGGTATTTGTGGGTGAGAAGGTCCTATTTGAAGGGGGAAAGCTGGTATTTCTTGGAGAAGATGTGATATGTTTGGGAGAAATGTGGCATTTCTGGAAGAAACTGTCCTCTTTTGGGGGGAAAAGGCTGGTTTTTGTGGGAGAAAATGTACTATTTCAGGAGAAATCCTGGTATTTCTTGGAGGAGATGTGATATGTTTGGGAGAAATGTGGCATTTCTGGAAGAAACTGTTCTATTTTGGGAATAAAAGAGGTATTTGTGGGTGAAAAGGTCCTATTTGAAGGGGGAAAGCTGGTATTTCTTGGAGAAGATGTGATATATTTGGGAGAAATGTGGGAAGTCTGGAAGAAACTGTGCTCTTTTGGGGATAAAAGAGGTATTTGTGTGTGAAAAGGTCCTATTTGAAGGGGGAAACCCTGGTATTTCTTGGAGAAGATGTGATATATTTGGGAGAAATGTGGCATTTCTGGAAGAAAGTGTCCTGTTTTGGGGATAAAAGAGGTATTTGTGGGAGAAAAGGTCCTATTTGAAGGGGGAAAGCTGGTATTTCTTGGAGAAGATGTGATATATTTGGGAGAAATGTGGCATGTCTGGAAGAAACTGTCCTCTTTTGGGGATAAAAGAGGTATTTGTGGGTGAAAATGTCCTATTTGAAGGGGGAAAGCTGGTATTTCTTGGAGAAGATGTGATCTATTTGGGAGAAATGTGGCATTTATGAAAGAAACTGTCCTCTTTTGGGGATAAAAGAGGTATTTGTGGGTGAAAAGGTCTTATTACAAGGGGGAAACCTGGTATTTCTTGGAGAAGATGTGATATACTTGGGAGAAGTGTGACATCTCAGGAAGAAAATGTCCTATTTGAGGGATAATACAGGTATTTGTGGGAGAAAAGGTCCTATTTGAAGGGGGAAACCTGGTATTTGTGGGAGAAGATGTGGTATATTTGTGAGAAATGTGGCATTTCTGGAAGAAACTGTCCTCTTTTCGAGATGAAACAGGTATTTTTGGGTAAAAAGGTCCTATTTGAAGGGGGAAAGCTGGTATTTCATGGAGAAGATGTGGTATATTTGGGAGAAATATGGCATGTATGGCAGAAAAAGTACTATTTTGGGGATAAAAGAGGTATTTGAGGGTGAAACGGTCCTATTTGAAGGGGGAAAGCTGGTATTTCTTGGAGAAGAAGTGATATATTTGGGAGAAATGTGGCCTTTCTGGAAGAAACTGTTCTATTTTGGGGATAAAAGAGGTAAAACTACCAGCTTTCCCCCTTCAAATAGGACCTTTTCACCCACAAATACCTGTTTTATCCCAAAAAGAGGACAGTTTCTTCCAGAATGGTAACATTTCTCCCAAACGTATCACATCTTCTCCAAGAAATACCAGGGTTCCCCCTTCAAATAGGACCTTTTCACCCACAAATACCTCTTTTATCCACAAAAGAGGACAGTTTTTTCCAGACATGCCACATTTCTCCCAAATATATCACATCTTCTCCAAGAAATACCAGGGTTCCCCCTTCAAATAGGACCTTTTCTCCCACAAATACCTCTTTTATCCCTCAAATTGGACATTTTCTTCCAGAAATACCACATTTCTCCCAAATAGATCACATCTTCACCAAGAAATACCAGGTTTCCCCCTTGAATTAGGACCTTTTCTCCATGAAATACCTCTTTTATCCCCAAAAGAGGACATTTTCTTCCAGAAATGCCACATTTCTCAAAATATATCACATCTTCTCCAAGAAATACCAAGTTTCCCCCTTCAAATAGGACCTTTTCAACCACTAATACCTCTTTTATCCCCAAAAGAGGACAGTTTCTTCCAGAAATGCCACATTTCTCCCGAATATATCACATCTTCTCCAAGAAATGCCAGGATTCTTCCTGAAATAGGACCTTCTCACCCAAAACTACCAGCCTTCTCCCCCCAAATTGGACATTTTCTTCCAGAAATGCCACATTTCTCCCAAATAGATCACATCTTCTCCAAGAAATACCAGGATTCCTCCTGAAATAGGACCTTCTCACCGAAAACTACCAGCCTTCTCCCCCCAAATTGGACATTTTCTTCCAGAAAGGCCAGATTTCTCCCAAATATATCACATCTTCTCCAAGAAATACCAGCTTTCCCCCTTCAAATAGGACCTTTTCTCCCCCACAAATACCTGTTTTATCCCCAAAAGAGGACAGTTTCTTCCAGACATGCCACATTTCTCTCAAATATATCACATCTTCTCCAAGAAATACCAGCTTTCCTCCTTCAAATAGGACCTTTTCACCCACAAATACCTCTTTTATCCCCAAAAGAGGACAGTTTCTTCCTGACATGCCACATTTCTCCCAAATATATCACATCTTCTCCAAGAAATACCAGCTTTCCCCCTTCAAATAGGACCTTTTCACCCACAAATACCACTTTTATCCCCAAAATAGGACGGTTTCTGCCAGAAAGGCCACATTTCTCCCAAACATATCACATCTTCTCCAAGAAATACCAGGTTTCCCCCTTCAAATAGGACCTTTTCACCCACAAAAAATTCTTTTATCCCCAAAATAGGACAGTTTCTTCCAGAAATGCCTGATTTCTCCCAAATATATCACATCTTCTCCAAGAAATGCCAGGATTCCTCCTGAAATAGGACCTTCTCACCGAAAACTACCAGCCTTCTCCCCCCAAATAGGACATTTTCTTCCAGACATGCCACATTTCTCTCAAACATATCACATCTTCTCCAAGAAATACCAGCTTTCCCCCTTCAAATAGGACCTTTTCTCACCCACAAATACCTGTTTTATCCCCAAAAGAGGACAGTTTCTTCCAGACATGCCACATTTCTCTCAAATATATCACATCTTCTCCAAGAAATACCAGCTTTCCTCCTTCAAATAGGACCTTTTCTCCCACAAATACCTGTTTTATCCCCAAAAGAGGACAGTTTCTTCCAGACATGCCAGATTTCTCCCAAATATACCACATCTTCTGCAAGAATTACCAGGTTTCCCCCTTCAAATAGGACCTTTTCTCCCACAAATACCTGTTTTATCCCCAAAAGAGGACATTTTCTTCCAGAAATGCCACATTTCTCCCAAATATATCACATCTTCTCCAAGAAATACCACGTTTCCCCCTTCAAATAGGACCTTTTCACCCACAAATACCTGTTTTATCCCCAAAATACGACAGTTTCTTCCAGAAATGCCACATTTCTCCCAAATAGATCACATCTTCTCCAAGAAATGCCAGGTTTCCCCCTTCAAATATGACCTTTTCACCCACAAATACCTCTTTTATCCCTCAAATAGGACAGTTTCTTCCAGACATGCCACATTTCTCCCAAATATATCACATGTTCTCCAAGAAATACCAGGATTCCCCCTTCAAATAGGACATTTTCTTCCACAAATACCAGCCTTCTCCCCCCAAATAGGACAGTTTCTTCCAGAAATGCCACATTTCTCCCAAACATATCACATCTTCTCCAAGAAATACCAGGTTTCCCCCTTCAAGTAGGACCTTTTCACCCACAAATACCTCTTTTATCCCCGTAAGAGGACAGTTTCTTATAGAAATGCCACATTTCTCCCAAATACATCACATCTTCTCCAAGAAATACCAGCTTTCCCCCTTCAAATAGGACCTTTTCACCCACAAATACCTGTTTTATCCCCATAAGAGGACAGTTTATTCCAGAAATGCCACATTTCTCCCAAACACATCACCTTTTCTCCAAAAAATAACAGCTTTCCCCCTTCAAATAGGACCTTTTCCCCAAAAAAACCTATTTATCCCCAAAAGAGGACAGTTTCTTCCAGGAATGCCACATTTCTCCGAAATATACCACATCTTCTCCAAGAAATACCAGCTTTCCCCCTTCAAATAGGACCTTTTCTCCTACAAATACCTCTTTTATCCCCAAAATAGGACGGTTTCTGCCATACATGCAATATTTCTCCCAAATATACCACATCTTCTCCATGAAATACCAGCTTTCCCCATTCAAATAGGAACTTTTCACCCACAAATACCTGTTTTATCCCCAAAATAGGACAGTTTCTTCCAGACATGCCACATTTCTCCCAAATATATCACATCTTCTCCAAGAAATACCAGGTTTCCCCCTTCAAATAGGACCTTTTCACCCACAAATACCTGTTTTTTCCCCAAAAGAGGACAGTTTCTTCCAGAAATGGCACATTTCTCCCAAACATATCACATCTCCTCCAAGAAATACCAGGATTCCTCCTGAAATAGGAACTTTTCTTCCTCAAATACCACCCTTCTCCCCCCAAATAGGACATTTTCTTCCAGACATGCCACATTTCTCCCAAATATATCACATCTTCTCCAAGAAATACCAGGTTTTCCCCTTCAAATAGGACCTTTTCACCCACAAATACCTCTTTTATCCCCAAAAGAGGACAGTTTCTTCCAGAAATGCCACATTTCTCCCAAACATATCACATCTTCTCCAAGAAATACCACGTTTCTCCCTTCAAATAGGACCTTCTCACCCACAAATACCTCTTTTATCCCCAAAATAGGACATTTTCTTCCAGAAATGCCACATTTCTCAAAATATATCACATCTTCTCCAAGAAATACAACGTTTCCCCCTTCAAATAGGACCTTTTCAACCACTAATACCTCTTTTATCCCCAAAAGAGGACAGTTTTTTCCAGACATGCCAGATTTCTCCCAAATATATCACATCTTCTCCAAGAAATGCCAGGATTCCTCCTGAAATAGGACCTTCTCACCCAAAACTACCAGCCTACTCCCCCCAAATTGGACATTTTCTTCCAGAAAGGCCACATTTCTCCCAAATAGATCACATCTTCTCCAAGAAATACCAGGATTCCTCCTGAAATAGGACCTTCTCACTGAAAACTACCAGCCTTCTCCCCCCAAATTGGACATTTTCTTCCAGAAAGGCCAGATTTCTCCCAAATATATCACATCTTCTCCAAGAAATACCAGCTTTCCCCCTTCAAATAGGACCTTTTCTCCCACAAATACCTGTTTTATCCCCAAAAGAGGACAGTTTCTTCCAGACATGCCACATTTCTCCCAAATATACCACATCTTCTCCAAGAAATACCAGGTTTCCTTCTTCAAATAGGACATTTTCTTCCACAAATACCTGTATTATTCCTCAAATAGGACATTTTCTTCCAGAAATGCCACATTTTTCCCAAATATATCACATCTTCTCCAAGAAATACCAGGTTTTCCCCTTCAAATAGGACCTTTTCACCCACAAATACCTGTTCTATCCCCAAAAGAGGACAGTTTCTTCCAGAAATGCCAGATTTCTACCAAACATATCACATCTTCTCCAAGAAATACCAAGTTTCCCCCTTCAAATAGGACCTTTTCACCCACAAATACCTCTTTTATCCCCAAAAGAGGACAGTTTCTTCCAGAAATGCCACATTTCTCTCAAATATATCACATCTTCTCCAAGAAATACCAGCTTTCCCCCTTCAAATAGGACCTTTTCACCCACAAATACCTCTTTTATCCCCAAAAGAGGTCAGTTTCTTCCAGAAAGGCCACATTTCTCCCAAATAGATCACATATTCTCCAAGAAATGCCAGCTTTCCCCCTTCAAATAGGACCTTTTCTCCCACAAATACCTCTTTTATCCCCAAAAGAGGACAGTTTCTTCCAGAAAGGCCACATTTCTCCCAAATAGATCACATCTTCTCCAAGAAATACCAGGGTTCCCCCTTCAAATAGGACCTTATCACCCACAAATACCACTTTTATCCCCAAAATAGGACAGTTTCTGCCAGAAAGGCCACATTTCTCCCAAACATATCACATCTTCTCCAGGAAATACCAGGTTTCCCACTTCAAATAGGACCTTTTCACCCACAAATACCTCTTTTATCCCTCAAATAGGACAGTTTCTTCTAGACATGCCACATTTCTCCCAAATATATCACATCTTCTCCAAGAAATACCAGCTTTCCCCCTAGAAATAGGACCTTTTCACCCACAAATACCTCTTTTATCCCCAAAAGAGGACAGTTTCTTCCAGAAATGCCACATTTCTCCCAAATAGATCACATCTTCTCCAAGAAATACCAGGTTTCCCCCTTCAAATAGGACCTTTTCACCCACAAATACCACTTTTATCCCCATAATAGGACAGTTTCTTCCAGAAATGCCACATTTCTCCCAAATAGATCACATCTTCTCCAAGAAATGCCAGGTTTCCCCCTTCAAATAGGACCTTTTCACCCACAAATACCTCTTATATCCCCAAATAGGACAGATTCTTCCAGAAATGCCACATTTCTCCCAAACATATCACATCTTCTCCAAGAAATACCAGGTTTCCCCCTTCAAATAGGACCTTTTCTCCCACAAATACCTGTTTTAACCCCAAAAGAGGACAGTTTCTTCCAGAAATGCCACATTTCTCCCAAATAGATCACATCTTCTCCAAGAAATACCAGCTTTCCCCCTTCAAATAGGACCTTTTCACCCACTAATACCTGTATTATCCCTCAAATAGGACATTTTCTTCCAGAAATGCCACATTTCTCCCAAATAGATCACATCTTCTCCAAGAAATACCACGTTTCCCCCTTCAAATAGGACCTTTTCCCCAAAAAAACCTCTTTTATCCCCAAAAGAGGACAGTTTCTTCCAGGAATGCCACATTTCTCCCAAATATATCACATCTTCTCCAAGAAATACCACGTTTCAACCTTCAAATAGGACCTTCTCACCCAAAAATACCTCTTTTATCCCCAAAAGAGGACAGTTTCTTCCAGAAATGCCACATTTCTCCCAAATATATCACATCTTCTCCAAGAAATACCAGCTTTCCCCCTTCAAATAGGACCTTATCACCCACAAATACCACTTTTATCCCCAAAAGAGGACAGTTTCTGCCAGAAAGGCCACATTTCTCCCAAACATATTACATCTTCTCCAAGAAATACCACGTTTCCCCCTTCAAATAGGACCTTTTCACCCACAAATACCTCTTTTATCCCCATAAGAGGACAGTTTCTGCCAGAAATGCCAGATTTCTTCCAAATAAATCACATCTTCTCCAAGAAATACCTGGTCTATCCCTTGAATTAGGACCTTTTCACCCACAAATACCTGTTTGATCCCCAAAACTGGACAGTTTCTTCCAGACATGCCACATTTCTCCAAATAGATCACATCTTCTCCAAGAAATACCAGGGTTCCCCCTTCAAATAGGACCTTTTCTCCCACAAATACCAGCCTTCTCCCCCCAAATAGGACAGTTTCTTACAGAAATGCCACATTTCTCCCATACATATCACATCTTCTCCAAGAAATACCACGTTTCCCCCTTCAAATAGGACCTTGTCACCCACAAATACCTGTTTTATCCCCATAAGAGGACAGTTTCTTCCAGAAATGCCACATTTCTCCCAAATATATCACATCTTCTCCAAGAAATACCAGCTTTCCCCCTTCAAATAGGACCTTTTAACCCACTAATAGCAGGCTTCTCCCCCAAATAGGACAGTTTCTTCCAGAAATGCCACATTTCTCCCAAATAGATCACATCTTCTCCAAGAAATACCAGCTTTCCCTCTACAAAGAGGACCTTTTCACCCACAAATACCTCTTTTATCCCCAAAATAGGACAGTTTCTTCCAGACATGCCACATTTCACCCAAATATATCACATCTCCTTCAAGAAATACCAGCTTTCCCCCTTCAGATAGGACCTTTTCTCCCACAAATACCTGTTTTATCCCCAAAACAGGACACTTTCCTCCAGAAATGCCACATTTCTCCCAAACATATCACATCTTCTCCAAGAAATACCAGGTTTCCCCCTTCAAATAGGATCTTTTCAACCACTAATACCTCTTTTTCCCCAAAAGAGGAAAGTTTCTTCCAGAAATGCCACATTTCTCCCAAATATTTCACATCTTCTCCAAGAAATGCCAGGATTCCTCCTGAAATAGGACCTTCTCACCCAAAACTACCAGCCTTCTCCCCCCAAACTGGACATTTTCTTCCAGAAAGGCCAGATTTCTCCCAAATATATCACATCTTCTCCAAGAAATACCAGGATTCCTCCTGAAATAGGACCTTCTCACCGAAAACTACCAGCCTTCTCCCCCCAAATTGGACATTTTCTTCCTGACATGCCACATTTCTCCCAAATATATCACATCTTCTCCAAGAAATACCAGCTTTCCCTCTTCAAATAGGACCTTTTCACCCACAAATACCTCTTTTATCCCCAAAATAGGACAGTTTCTTCCAGAAATGCCACATTTCTCCCAAATATATCACATCTTCTCCAAGAAATACCTGCTTTCCCCCTTCAAATAGGAACTTTTCACCCACAAATACCTCTTTTATCCCCAAAAGAGGACAGTTTCTTCCTGACATGCCACATTTCTCCCAAATATATCACATCTTCTCCAAGAAATACCAGGTTTCCCCTTCAAATAGGACCTTTTCACCCACAAATACCACTTTTATCCCCGAAATAGGACAGTTTCTTCCAGAAATGCCACATTTCTCCCAAATATATCACATCTTCTCCAAGAAATACCACATTTCCCCCTTCAAATAGGACGTTTTCACTCACAAATACCTCTTTTATCCCCAAAATAGGACAGTTTCTTCCAGACATGCCACATTTCTCCCAAATATATCACATCTTCTCCAAGAAATACCAGCTTTCCCCCTTCAAATAGGACCTTTTCTCCCACAAATACCTCTTTTATCCCCAAAAGAGGACAGTTTCTTCCAGACATGCCACATTTCTCCCAAATATACCACATCTTCTCCAAGAAATACCAGGTTTCCCCCTTCAAATAGGACCTTTTCACCCACAAATACCTCTTTTATCCCCAAAAGAGGACAGTTTCTTCCAGACATGCCACATTTCTCCCAAATAGATCAAATCTTCTCCAAGAAATACCAGGTTTTCCCCTTCAAATAGGACCTTTTCACCCACAAATACCTGTTTTATCCCCAAAAGAGGACAGTTTCTTCCAGAAATGGCACATTTCTCCCAAACATATCACATCTCCTCCAAGAAAAACCAGGATTCCACCAGAAATAGGAACTTTTCTCCCACAAATACCACCCTTCTCCCCCCAAATAGAACAGTTTCATCCAGAAATGCCACATTTCTCCCAAATATATCACATCTTCTCCAAGAAATACCAGGATTTCCCCTGGAAATAGGACCTTTTCACCCACAAATACCTGTTCTATCCCCATAAGAGGACAGTTTCTTCCAGGAATACCACATTTCTCCCAAATAGATCACATCTTCTCCAAGAAATACCACGTTTCCCCCTTCAAATAGGACCTTTTCCCCAAAAAACCTCTTTTATCCCCAAAATAGGACAGTTTCTTCCAGAAATGCCAGATTTCTCCCAAATATATCACATCTTCTCCAAGAAATACCAGGATTCCTCCTGAAATAGGACCATCTCACCCAAAAATACCAGCCTTCTCCCCCCAAATTGGGCATTTTCTTCCAGAAAGGCCACATTTCTTCCAAATAGATCACATCTTCTCCATGAAATACCAGGTTTCCCCCTTCAAATAGGACCTTTTCTCCCACAAATACCTCTTTTATCCCCAAAATAGAACAATTTCTGCCAGACATGCCACATTTCTCCCAAATATATCACATCTTCTCCAAGAAATACCAGGTTTCCCCCTTCAAATAGGACCTTATCACCCACAAATACCTCTTTATCCCTCAAATAGGACAGTTTCTTCCAGACATGCCACATTTCTCCCAAATAGATCACATCTTCTCCAAGAAATACCAGCTTTCCCCCTTCAAATAGGACCTTTTCTCCCACAAATACCAGCCTTCTCCCCCAAAGTAGGACAGTTTCTTCCAGAAATGGCATATTTCTCCCAAACATACCACATCTTCTCCATGAAATACCAGCTTTCCCCCTTCAAATAGGACCTTTTCACCCACTAATAGCAGGCTTCACCCCCAAATAGGACACTTCCTACCAGAAAGGCCACATTTTTCCCAAATATATCACATCTTCTCCAAGAAGTACCAGGTTTCCCCCTTCAAATAGGATCTTTTCACCCACAAATACCTCTTTTATCCCCAAAATAGGACAGTTTCTTCCAGACATGCCACATTTCTCCCAAATAGATCACATCTTCTCCAAGAAATACCAGCTTTCCCCCTTCAAATAGGAACTTTTCACCCACAAATACCTCTTTTATCCCCAAAATAGGACATTTTCTGCCGGAAACGCCAGATTTCTTCCAAATATATCACATCTTCTCCAAGAAATACCAGGTTTCCCCCTTCAAATAGGACCTTTTCACTCACAAATACCTCTTTTATCCCCAAAATAGGACAGTTTCTTCCAGAAATGGCACATTTCTCCCAAACATATCACAACTCCTCCGAGAAATGCCAGGATTCCTTCTGAAATAGGAACTTTTCTCCCACAAATACCACCCTTCTCCCCCCAAATAGGACATTTTCTTCCAGACATGCCACATTTCTCCCAAATAGATCACATCTTCTCCAAGAAATACCAGGTTTTCCCCTTCAAATAGGACTTTTTCACCCACAAATACCTGTTCTATCCCCATAAGAGGACAGTTTCTTCCAGAAATGCTACATTTCTCCCAAATACATCACATCTTCTCCAAGAAATACCACGTTTCCCCCTTCAAATAGGACCTTTTCCCCAAAAAAACCTCTTTTATCCCCAAAATAGGACAGTTTCTTCCAGGAATGCCAGATTTCTCCCAAATATATCACATCTTCTCCAAGAAATACCAGGTTTCCCCCTTCAAATAGGACCTTTTCACCCACAAATACCTCTTTCATCCCCAAAATAGGACAGTTTTTTCCAGACATGCCACATTTCTCCCAAATAGATCACATCTTCTCCAAGAAATACCAGGGTTCCCCCTTCAAATAGGAACTTTTCTCCCACAAATACCTCTTTTATCCCCAAAAGAGGACATTTTCTTCCAGAAAGGCCACATTTCTCCCAAATAGATCACATCTTCTCCAAGAAATACCTGCTTTCCCCCTTCAAATAGGACCTTTTCTCCCACAAATACCAGCCTTCTCCCCCCAAGTAGGACAGTTTCTTCCAGAAATGCCACATTTCTCCCAAACATATCACATCTTCTCCAAGAAATACCAGGTTTCCCCCTTCAAATAGGACCTTTTCACCCACAAATACCTGTTTTATCCCCAAAAGAGGACAGTTTGTTCCAGAAATGCCACATTTCTCCCAAATATATCACATCTTCTCCAAGAAATACCAGCTTTCCCCCTTCAAATAGGACCTTTTCACCCACTAATAGCAGGCTTCTCCCCCAAATAGGACAGTTTCTTCCAGAAATGCCACATTTCTCCCAAATAGATCGCATCTTCTCCAAGAAATACCACGTTTCCCCCTTCAAATAGGACCTTTTCACCCACAAATACCAGCGTTCTCCCCCGAAATTGGATATTTTGTTCCAGAAATGCCAGATTTCTCCCAAATATATCACATCTTGTCCAAGAAATACCAGGTTTCCCCCTTCAAATAGAACCTTTTCACCCACTAATAGCAGGCTTCTCCCCAAAATAGGACACTTTCTACCAGAAATGCCAGATTTCTCCCAAATAAATCACATCTTCTCCAAGAAATACCAGCTTTCCCCCTTCAAATAGGACCTTTTCACCCACAAATACCTCTTTTATCCCCAAAATAGGACAGTTTCTTCCAGAAATGCCACATTTCTCCCAAATAGATCACATCTTCTCCAAGAAATACCAGCTTTCCCCCTTCAAATAGGACCTTTTCACCCACAAATACCTCTTTGATCCCCAAAATAGGACAGTTTCTTCCAGAAATGCCACATTTCTACCAACCATATCACATCTTCTCCAAGAAATACCAGCTTTCCCCCTTCAAATAGGACCTTTTCACCCACAAATACCTCTTTTATCCCCAAAAGAGGACAGTTTCTTCCAGAAATGGCACATTTCTCCCAAACATATCACATCTTCTCCAAGAAATACCAGGATTCCTCCTGAAATAGGAACTTTTCTCCCACAAATACCACCCTTCTCCCCCCATATAGGACATTTTCTTCCAGACATGCCACATTTCTCCCAAATATATCACATCTTCTCCAAGAAATACCAGGTTTTCCCCTGGAAATCGGAACTTTACACCCACAAATACCTGTTCTATCCCCATAAGAGGACAGTTTCTTCCAGGAATGCCAGATTTCTCCCAAATATATCACATCTTCTCCAAGAAATACCAGGTTTCCCCCTTCAAATAGGACCTTCTCACCCACAAATACCTCTTTTATCCCCAAAATAGGACAGTTTCTTCCAGACATGCCACATTTCTCCCAAATAGATCACATCTTCTCCAAGAAATACCAGGGTTCCCCCTTCAAATAGGACCTTTTCACCCACAAATACCTCTTTTATCCCCAAAAGAGGACATTTTCTTCCAGAAATGCCACATTTCTCCGAAATATATCACAACTCCTCCAAGAAATACCAGGTTTCCCCCTTGAATTAGGACCTTTTCTCCATGAAATACCTCTTTTATCCCCAAAAGTGGACAGTTTCTTCCAGAAAGGCCACATTTCTCCCAAATATATCACATCTTCTCCAAGAAATACCAGGTTTCCCCCTTCAAATAGGACCTTTTCAACCAATAATACCTCTTTTATCCCCAAAATAGGACAGTTTCTTCCAGAAAGGCCACATTTCTCCCAAATATATCACATCTTCTCCAAGAAATGCCAGGATTCCTCCTGAAATAGGACCTTCTCACCCAAAACTACCAGCCTTCTCCCCCCAAATAGGACATTTTCTTCCAGAAAGTCCAGATTTCTCCCAAATATATCACATCTTCTCCAAGAAATACCAGGATTCCTCCTGAAATAGGACCTTCTCACCGAAAACTACCAGCCTTCACCCCCAAATTGGACATTTTCTTCCAGAAAGGCCACATTTCTCCCAAATAGATCACATCTTCTCCAAGAAATACCACGTTTCCCCCTTCAAATAGGACCTTTTCACCCACAAATACCTCTTTTATCCCCAATAGAGGACAGTTTCTTCCAGAAATGCCACATTTCTCCCAATTAGATCACATCTTCTCCAAGAAATAACAGGTTTCCCCCTTCAAATACAACGTTTTCACCCACAAATACCTCTTTTATCCCCAAAAGAGGACAGTTTCTCCCAGAAATGCCAGATTTCTCCCAAATATATCACATCTTCTCCAAGAAATAACAGGTTTCCCCCTTCAAATAGGACCTTTTCACCCACAAATACCTCTTTTATCCCCAAAAGAGGACAGTTTCTTCCAGAAATGCCACATTTCTCCCAAATAGATCACAGCTCCGCCAAGAAATACCAGGTTTCCCCCTTCAATTAGGACCTTTTCTCCATGAAATACCTCTTTTATCCCCAAAAGAGGACATTTTCTTCCAGAAATGCCACATTTCTCCCAAATATATGACATCTTCTCCCACAAATACCAGGTTTCCCCCTTCAAATAGGACCTTTTCAACCACTAATACCTCTTTAATCCCCAAAAGAGGACAGTTTCTTCCAGAAATGCCACATTTCTCCCAAATATATCACATCTTCTCCAAGAAATGCCAGGATTCCTCCTGAAATAGGACCTTCTCACCCAAAACTACCAGCCTTCTCCCCCAAATTGGACATTTTCTTCCAGAAAGGCCACATTTCTCCCAAATATATCACATCTTCTCCAAGAAATACCAGGATTCCTCCTGAAATAGGACCATCTCACCCAAAAATACCAGCCTTCTCCCCCCAAATTGGGCATTTTCTTCCAGAAAGGCCACATTTCTTCCAAATAGATCACATTTTCTCCATGAAATACCAGGTTTCCCCCTTCAAATAGGACCTTTTCTCCCACAAATACCTCTTTTATCCCCAAAATAGAACAGTTTCTGCCAGACATGCCACATTTCTCCCAAATATATCACATCTTCTCCAAGAAATACCAGGTTTCCCCCTTCAAATAGGACCTTTTCACCCACAAATACCTCTTTATCCCTCAAATAGGACAGTTTCTTCCAGACATGCCACATTTCTCCCAAATATATCACATCTTCTCCAAGAAATACCAGCTTTCCCCCTTCAAATAGGACCTTTTCTCCCACAAATACCAGCCTTCTCCCTCCAAGTAGGACAGTTTCTTCCAGAAATGGCACATTTCTCCCAAACATATCACATCTTCTCCAAGAAATACCAGGTTTCCCCCTTCAAATAGGACCTTTTCACCCACAAATACCTCTTTTATCCCCAAAAGAGGACAGTTTGTTCCAGAAATGCCACATTTCTCCCAAATATATCACATCTTCTCCAAGAAATACCAGCCTTCCCCCTTCAAATAGGACCTTTTCACCCACTAATAGCTTGCTTCTCCCCCAAATAGGACAGTTTCTTCCAGAAATGCCAGATTTCTCCCAAATATATCACATCTTCTCCAAGAAATACCAGCTTTCCCCCTTCATATAGGACCTTTTCACCCAGAAATAAAAGCCTTCACCCCCGAAATTGGATATTTTTTTCCAGAAATGCCACATTTCTCCCAAATATATCACATCTTCTCCAAGAAATACCAGGTTTCCCCCTTCAAATAGGACCTTTTCACCCACTAATAGCAGGCTTCTCCCCCAAATAGGACACTTTCTACCAGAAATGCCACATTTCTCCCAAATATATCACATCTTCTCCAAGAAATACCAGGTTTCCCCCTTCAAATAGGATCTTTTCACCCACAAATACCTCTTTTATCCCCAAAATAGGACAGTTTCTTCCAGACATGCCACATTTCTCCCAAATAGATCACATCTTCTCCAAGAAATACCAGCTTTCCCCCTTCAAATAGGAACTTTTCACCCACAAATACCTCTTTTATCCCCAAAATAGGACATTTTCTGCCGGAAACGCCAGATTTCTTCCAAATATATCACATCTTCTCCAAGAAATACCAGGTTTCCCCCTTCAAATAGGACCTTTTCACTCACAAATACCTCTATAATCCCCAAAATAGGACAGTTTCTTCCACAAATGGCACATTTCTCCCAAACATATCACAACTCCTCCGAGAAATGCCAGGATTCCTTCTGAAATAGGAACTTTTCTCCCACAAATACCACCCTTCTCCCCCCAAATAGGAAATTTTCTTCCAGACATGCCACATTTCTCCCAAATAGATCACATCTTCTCCAAGAAATACCAGGTTTTCCCCTTCAAATAGGACCTTTTCACCCACAAATACCTGTTCTATCCCCATAAGAGGACAGTTTCTTCCAGAAATGCTACATTTCTCCCAAATATATCACATCTTCTCCAAGAAATACCACGTTTCCCCCTTCAAATAGGACCTTTTCCCCAAAAAAACCTCTTTTATCCCCAAAAGAGGAGAGTTTCTTCCAGGAATGCCAGATTTCTCCCAAATATATCACATCTTCTCCAAGAAATACCAGGTTTCCCCCTTCAAATAGGACCTTTTCACCCACAAATACCTCTTTCATCCCCAAAATAGGACAGTTTTTTCCAGACATGCCACATTTCTCCCAAATAGATCACATCTTCTCCAAGAAATACCTGCTTTCCCCCTTCAAATAGGACCTTTTCTCCCACAAATACCAGCCTTCTCCCCCCAAGTAGGACAGTTTCTTCCAGAAATGCCACATTTCTCCCAAACATATCACATCTTCTCCAAGAAATGCCAGGTTTCCCCCTTCAAATAGGACCTTTTCACCCACAAATACCTGTTTTATCCCCAAAAGAGGACAGTTTGTTCCAGAAATGCCACATTTCTCCCAAATAGATCACATCTTCTCCAAGAAATACCAGCTTTCCCCCTTCAAATAGGACCTTTTCACCCACTAATAGCAGGCTTCTCCCCCAAATAGGACAGTTTCTTCCAGAAATGCCACATTTCTCCCAAATATATCACATCTTCTCCAAGAAATACCACGTTTCCCCCTTCAAATAGGACCTTTTCACCCACAAATACCAGCGTTCTCCCCCGAAATTGGATATTTTGTTCCAGAAATGCCAGATTTCTCCCAAATATATCACATCTTGTCCAAGAAATACCAGGTTTCCCCCTTCAAATAGAACCTTTTCACCCACTAATAGCAGGCTTCTCCCCAAAATAGGACACTTTCTACCAGAAATGCCAGATTTCTCCCAAATAGATCACATCTTCTCCAAGAAATACCAGCTTTCCCCCTTCAAATAGGACCTTTTCTCCCACAAATACCACTTTTATCCCCAAAATAGGACAGTTTCGTCCAGACATGCCACATTTCTCCCAAATAGATCACATCTTCTCCAAGAAATACCAGCTTTCCCCCTTCAAAGAGGACCTTTTCACCCACAAATACCTCTTTGATCCCCAAAAGAGGACAGTTTCTTCCAGAAATGCCACATTTCTCCCAACCATATCACATCTTCTCCAAGAAATACCAGGTTTCCCCCTTCAAATAGGACCTTTTCACCCACAAATACCTCTTTTATCCCCAAAAGAGGACAGTTTCTTCCAGAAATGGCACATTTCTCCCAAACATATCACATCTTCTCCAAGAAATACCAGGATTCCTCCTGAAATAGGAACTTTTCTCACACAAATACCACCCTTCTCCCCCCATATAGGACATTTTCTTCCAGACATGCCACATTTCTCCCAAATATATCACATCTTCTCCAAGAAATACCAGGTTTTCCCCTGGAAATCGGAACTTTACACCCACAAATACCTGTTCTATCCCCATAAGAGGACATTTTCTTCCAGACATGCTACATTTCTCCCAAATATATCACATCTTCTCCAAGAAATACCACGTTTCCCCCTTCAAATAGGACCTTTTCACCCACAAATACCTGTTCTATCCCCATAAGAGGACAGTTTCTTCCAGGAATGCCAGATTTCTCCCAAATATATCACATCTTCTCCAAGAAATACCAGGTTTCCCCCTTCAAATAGGACCTTCTCACCCACAAATACCTCTTTTATCCCCAAAATAGGACAGTTTCTTCCAGACATGCCACATTTCTCCCAAATAGATCACATCTTCTCCAAGAAATACCAGGGTTCCCCCTTCAAATAGGACCTTTTCACCCACAAATACCTCTTTTATCCCCAAAAGAGGACATTTTCTTCCAGAAATGTCACATTTCTCCCAAATATATCACAACTCCTCCAAGAAATACCAGGTTTCCCCCTTGAATTAGGACCTTTTCTCCATGAAATACCTCTTTTATCCCCAAAAGTGGACAGTTTCTTCCAGAAAGGCCACATTTCTCCCAAATATATCACATCTTCTCCAAGAAATACCAGGTTACCCCCTTCAAATAGGACCTTTTCAACCAATAATACCTCTTTTATCCCCAAAAGAGGACAGTTTCTTCCAGAAATGCCACATTTCTCCCAAATATATCACATCTTCTTCAAGAAATGCCAGGATTCCTCCTGAAATAGGACCTTCTCACCCAAAACTACCAGCCTTCTCCCCCCAAATAGGACATTTTCTTCCAGAAAGTCCAGATTTCTCCCAAATATATCACATCTTCTCCAAGAAATACCAGGATTCCTCCTGAAATAGGACCTTCTCACCGAAAACTACCAGCCTTCTCCCCCCAAATTGGACATTTTCTTCCAGACATGCCACATTTCTCCCAAATAGATCACATCTTCTCCAAGAAATACCACGTTTCCCCCTTCAAATAGGACCTTTTCACCCACAAATACCTCTTTTATCCCCAAAAGAGGACAGTTTCTTCCAGAAATGGCACATTTCTCCCAATTAGATCACATCTTCTCCAAGAAATAACAGGTTTCCCCCTTCAAATACAACGTTTTCACCCACAAATACCTCTTTTATCCCCAAAAGAGGACAGTTTCTCCCAGAAATGCCAGATTTCTCCCAAATAGATCACATCTTCTCCAAGAAATAACAGGTTTCCCCCTTCAAATAGGACCTTTTCACCCACAAATACCTCTTTTATCCCCAAAAGAGGACAGTTTCTTCCAGAAATGCCACATTTCTCCCAAATATACCACATCTTCTCCAAGAAATACCAGGTTTCCCCCTTCAAATAGGACCTTTTCACCCACAAATACCTCTTTTATCCCCAAAAGAGGACAGTTTCTTCCAGAAATGCCACATTTCTCCCAAATAGATCACATCTTCTCCAAGAAATACCAGCTTTCCCCCTTCAAATAGGACCTTTTCACCCACAAATACCTCTTTTATCCCCAAAATAGGACAGTTTCTTCCAGAAAGGCCACATTTCTCCCAAATAGATCACATCTTCTCCAAGAAATGCCACGTTTCCCCCTTCAAATAGGACCTTTTCACCCACAAATACCTCTTTTATCCCCAAAATAGGACAGTTTCTTCCTGACATGCCACATTTCTCCCAAATATATTACATCTTCTCATAGAATTACCAGCTTTCCCCCTTCAAATAGGACCTTTTCACCCACAAATACCTCTTTTATCCCTCAAATAGGACAGTTTCTTCCAGACATACCACATTTCTCCCAAATATATCACATCTTCTCCAAGAAATGCCAGGATTCCTCCTGAAAGAGGGCCTTTTCTCCCCCAAAAACCAGCCTTCTCCCCCCAAATAGGACAGTTTCTTCCAGACATGCCACATTTCTCCCAAATATATCACATCTTCTTCAAGAAATACCTGCTTTCCCCCTTCAAATAGGACCTTATCACCCACAAATACCACTTTTATCCCCAAAACAGGACAGTTTCTGCCAGAAAGGCCACATTTCTCCCAAACATATCACATCTTCTCCAAGAAATACCAGTTTTCCCCCTTCAAATAGGACCTTTACACCCACAAAAAATTCTTTTATCCCCAAAATAGGACAGTTTCTTCCAGAAATGCCACATTTCTCCCACATATATCACATCTTCTCCAAGAAATACCAGCTTTCCCCCTTCAAATAGGACCTTTTCACTCACAAATACCACTTTTATCCCCAAAAGAGGACAGTTTCTTCCAGACATGCCACATTTCTCCCAAATATATCACATCTTCTCCAAGAAATACCAGCTTTCCCCCTTCAAATAGGACCTTTTAACCCACAAATACCTCTTTTATCCCCAAAAGAGGACAGTTTCTTCCAGAAATGCCACATTTCTCCCAAATAGATCACATCTTCTCCAAGAAATACCAGGGTTCCCCCTTCAAATAGGACCTTTTCACCCACAAATACCTCTTTCATCCCCAAAATAGGACAGTTTTATCCAGACATGCCACATTTCTCCCAAATAGATCACATCTTCTCCAAGAAATACCAGGGTTCCCCCTTCAAATAGGAACTTTTCTCCCAATAAAACCTCTTTTATCCCCAGAAGAGGACATTTTCTTCCAAAAAGGCCACATTTCTCCCAAATAGATCACATCTTCTCCAAGAAATACCTGCTTTCCCCCTTCAAATAGGACCTTTTCTCCCACAAATACCAGCCTTCTCCCCCCAAGTAGGACAGTTTCTTCCAGAAATGCCACATTTCTCCCAAACATATCACATCTTCTCCAAGAAATGCCAGGTTTCCCCCTTCAAATAGGACCTTTTCACCCACAAATACCTGTTTTATCCCCAAAAGAGGACAGTTTGTTCCAGAAATGCCACATTTCTCCCAAATATATCACATCTTCTCCAAGAAATACCACGTTTCCCCCTTCAAATAGGACCTTTTCACCCACTAATAGCAGGCTTCTCCCCCAAATAGGACAGTTTCTTCCAGAAATGCCACATTTCTCCCAAATATATCACATCTTCTCCAAGAAATACCACGTTTCCCCCTTCAAATAGGACCTTTTCACCCACAAATACCAGCGTTCTCCCCCGAAATTGGATATTTTGTTCCAGAAATGCCAGATTTCTCCCAAATATATCACATCTTGTCCAAGAAATACCAGGTTTCCCCCTTCAAATAGAACCTTTTCACCCACTAATAGCAGGCTTCTCCCCAAAATAGGACACTTTCTACCAGAAATGCCAGATTTCTCCCAAATAGATCACATCTTCTCCAAGAAATACCAGCTTTCCCCCTTCAAATAGGACCTTTTCTCCCACAAATACCTGTTTTATCCCCAAAATAGGACAGTTTCGTCCAGACATGCCACATTTCTCCCAAATAGATCACATCTTCTCCAAGAAATACCAGCTTTCCCCTTCAAAGAGGACCTTTTCACCCACAAATACCTCTTTGATCCCCAAAAGAGGACAGTTTCTTCCAGAAATGCCACATTTCTCCCAACCATATCACATCTTCTCCAAGAAATACCAGGTTTCCCCCTTCAAATAGGACCTTTTCACCCACAAATACCTCTTTTATCCCCAAAAGAGGACAGTTTCTTCCAGAAATGGCACATTTCTCCCAAACATATCACATCTTCTCCAAGAAATACCAGGATTCCTCCTGAAATAGGAACTTTTCTCACACAAATACCACCCTTCTCCCCCCATATAGGACATTTTCTTCCAGACATGCCACATCTCTCCCAAATATATCACATCTTCTCCAAGAAATACCAGGTTTTCCCCTGGAAATCGGAACTTTACACCCACAAATACCTGTTCTATCCCCATAAGAGGACAGTTTCTTCCAGACATGCTACATTTCTCCCAAATATATCACATCTTCTCCAAGAAATACCACGTTTCCCCCTTCAAA
The DNA here is from genome assembly GCA_030408155.1 of Lophura swinhoii. NCBI lineage: Eukaryota > Metazoa > Chordata > Aves > Galliformes > Phasianidae > Lophura > Lophura swinhoii. Next base: position 2,019,836 of record CM059467.1, on the reverse strand, counting down.
TAGGACCTTTTCACCCACAAATACCTGTTCTATCCCCATAAGAGGACAGTTTCTTCCAGGAATGCCAGATTTCTCCCAAATATATCACATCTTCTCCAAGAAATACCAGGTTTCCCCCTTCAAATAGGACCTTCTCACCCACAAATACCTCTTTTATCCCCAAAATAGGACAGTTTCTTCCAGACATGCCACATTTCTCCCAAATAGATCACATCTTCTCCAAGAAATACCAGGGTTCCCCCTTCAAATAGGACCTTTTCACCCACAAATACCTCTTTTATCCCCAAAAGAGGACATTTTCTTCCAGAAATGTCACATTTCTCCCAAATATATCACAACTCCTCCAAGAAATACCAGGTTTCCCCCTTGAATTAGGACCTTTTCTCCATGAAATACCTCTTTTATCCCCAAAAGTGGACAGTTTCTTCCAGGAATGCCAGATTTCTCCCAAATATATCACATCTTCTCCAAGAAATACCAGGTTTCCCCCTTCAAATAGGACCTTCTCACCCACAAATACCTCTTTTATCCCCAAAATAGGACAGTTTCTTCCAGACATGCCACATTTCTCCCAAATAGATCACATCTTCTCCAAGAAATACCAGGGTTCCCCCTTCAAATAGGACCTTTTCACCCACAAATACCTCTTTTATCCCCAAAAGAGGACATTTTCTTCCAGAAATGTCACATTTCTCCCAAATATATCACAACTCCTCCAAGAAATACCAGGTTTCCCCCTTGAATTAGGACCTTTTCTCCATGAAATACCACTTTTATCCCCAAAAGTGGACAGTTTCTTCCAGAAAGGCCACATTTCTCCCAAATATATCACATCTTCTCCAAGAAATACCAGGTTACCCCCTTCAAATAGGACCTTTTCAACCAATAATACCTCTTTTATCCCCAAAAGAGGACAGTTTCTTCCAGAAATGCCACATTTCTCCCAAATATATCACATCTTCTTCAAGAAATGCCAGGATTCCTCCTGAAATAGGACCTTCTCACCCAAAACTACCAGCCTTCTCCCCCCAAATAGGACATTTTCTTCCAGAAAGTCCAGATTTCTCCCAAATATATCACATCTTCTCCAAGAAATACCAGGATTCCTCCTGAAATAGGACCTTCTCACCGAAAACTATCAGCCTTCTCCCCCCAAATTGGACATTTTCTTCCAGAAATGCCACATTTCTCCCAAATAGATCACATCTTCTCCAAGAAATACCACGTTTCCCCCTTCAAATAGGACCTTTTCACCCACAAATACCTCTTTTATCCCCAAAAGAGGACAGTTTCTTCCAGAAATGGCACATTTCTCCCAATTAGATCACATCTTCTCCAAGAAATAACAGGTTTCCCCCTTCAAATACAACGTTTTCACCCACAAATACCTCTTTTATCCCCAAAAGAGGACAGTTTCTCCCAGAAATGCCAGATTTCTCCCAAATAGATCACATCTTCTCCAAGAAATAACAGGTTTCCCCCTTCAAATAGGACCTTTTCACCCACAAATACCTCTTTTATCCCCAAAAGAGGACAGTTTCTTCCAGAAATGCCACATTTCTCCCAAATATACCACATCTTCTCCAAGAAATACCAGGTTTCCCCCTTCAAATAGGACCTTTTCACCCACAAATACCTCTTTTATCCCCAAAAGAGGACAGTTTCTTCCAGAAAGGCCACATTTCTCCCAAATAGATCACATCTTCTCCAAGAAATACCAGCTTTCCCCCTTCAAATAGGACCTTTTCACCCACAAATACCTCTTTTATCCCCAAAATAGGACAGTTTCTTCCAGAAATGCCACATTTCTCCCAAATAGATCACATCTTCTCCAAGAAATGCCACGTTTCCCCCTTCAAATAGGACCTTTTCACCCACAAATACCTCTTTTATCCCCAAAAGAGGACAGTTTCTTCCTGACATGCCACATTTCTCCCAAATATATTACATCTTCTCATAGAATTACCAGCTTTCCCCCTTCAAATAGGACCTTTTCACCCACAAATACCTCTTTTATCCCTCAAATAGGACAGTTTCTTCCAGACATACCACATTTCTCCCAAATATATCACATCTTCTCCAAGAAATGCCAGGATTCCTCCTGAAAGAGGGCCTTTTCTCCCCCAAAAACCAGCCTTCTCCCCCCAAATAGGACAGTTTCTTCCAGACATGCCACATTTCTCCCAAATATATCACATCTTCTTCAAGAAATACCTGCTTTCCCCCTTCAAATAGGACCTTATCACCCACAAATACCACTTTTATCCCCAAAACAGGACAGTTTCTGCCAGAAAGGCCACATTTCTCCCAAACATATCACATCTTCTCCAAGAAATACCAGTTTTCCCCCTTCAAATAGGACCTTTACACCCACAAAAAATTCTTTTATCCCCAAAATAGGACAGTTTCTTCCAGAAATGCCACATTTCTCCCACATATATCACATCTTCTCCAAGAAATACCAGCTTTCCCCCTTCAAATAGGACCTTTTCACTCACAAATACCACTTTTATCCCCAAAAGAGGACAGTTTCTTCCAGACATGCCACATTTCTCCCAAATATATCACATCTTCTCCAAGAAATACCAGCTTTCCCCCTTCAAATAGGACCTTTTAACCCACAAATACCTCTTTTATCCCCAAAAGAGGACAGTTTCTTCCAGAAATGCCACATTTCTCCCAAATAGATCACATCTTCTCCAAGAAATACCAGGTTTCCCCCTTGAATTAGGACCTTTTCTCCATGAAATACCTCTTTTATCCCCAAAAGAGGACAGTTTCTTGCAGAAATGCCACATTTCTCCCAAATATATCACATCTTCTCCAAGAAATACCAGGTTTCCCCCTTCAAATAGGACCTTTTCAACCACTAATACCTCTTTTATCCCCAAAAGAGTACAGTTTCTTCTGGAAAGGCCACATTTCTCCCAAATATATCACATCTTCTCCAAGAAATACCAGGATTCCTCCTGAAATAGGACCTTCTCACCGAAAACTACCAGCCTTCTCCCCCCAAATTGGACATTTTCTTCCAGAAAGGCCACATTTCTCCCAAATATATCACATCTTCTCCAAGAAATACCAGGATTCCTCCTGAAATAGGACCTTCTCACCCAAAACTACCAGCCTTCTCCCCCCAAATTGGACATTTTCTTCCAGAAAGGCCACATTTCTCCCAAATATATCACATCTTCTCCAAGAAATACCACGTTTCCCCCTTCAAATAGGACCTTTTCACCCACAAATACCAGCGTTCTCCCCCGAAATTGGATATTTTGTTCCAGAAATGCCAGATTTCTCCCAGATATATCACATCTTGTCCAAGAAATACCAGGTTTCCCCCTTCAAATAGAACCTTTTCTCCCACTAATAGCAGGCTTCTCCCCAAAATAGGACACTTTCTACCAGAAATGCCAGATTTCTCCCAAATAGATCACATCTTCTCCAAGAAATACCAGCTTTCCCCCTTCAAATAGGACCTTTTCTCCCACAAATACCTGTTTTATCCCCAAAGTAGGACAGTTTCGTCCAGACATGCCACATTTCTCCCAAATAGATCACATCTTCTCCAAGAAATACCAGCTTTCCCCCTTCAAAGAGGACCTTTTCACCCACAAATACCTCTTTGATCCCCAAAAGAGGACAGTTTCTTCCAGAAATGCCACATTTCTCCCAACCATATCACATCTTCTCCAAGAAATACCAGGTTTCCCCCTTCAAATAGGACCTTTTCACCCACAAATACCTCTTTTATCCCCAAAAGAGGACAGTTTCTTCCAGAAATGGCACATTTCTCCCAAACATATCACATCTTCTCCAAGAAATACCAGGATTCCTCCTGAAATAGGAACTTTTCTCACACAAATACCACCCTTCTCCCCCCATATAGGACATTTTCTTCCAGACATGCCACATTTCTCCCAAATATATCACATCTTCTCCAAGAAATACCAGGTTTTCCCCTGGAAATCGGAACTTTACACCCACAAATACCTGTTCTATCCCCATAAGAGGACAGTTTCTTCCAGACATGCTACATTTCTCCCAAATATATCACATCTTCTCCAAGAAATACCACGTTTCCCCCTTCAAATAGGACCTTTTCACCCACAAATACCTGTTCTATCCCCATAAGAGGACAGTTTCTTCCAGGAATGCCAGATTTCTCCCAAATATATCACATCTTCTCCAAGAAATACCAGGTTTCCCCCTTCAAATAGGACCTTCTCACCCACAAATACCTCTTTTATCCCCAAAATAGGACAGTTTCTTCCAGACATGCCACATTTCTCCCAAATAGATCACATCTTCTCCAAGAAATACCAGGGTTCCCCCTTCAAATAGGACCTTTTCACCCACAAATACCTCTTTTATCCCCAAAAGAGGACATTTTCTTCCAGAAATGTCACATTTCTCCCAAATATATCACAACTCCTCCAAGAAATACCAGGTTTCCCCCTTGAATTAGGACCTTTTCTCCATGAAATACCTCTTTTATCCCCATAAGAGGACAGTTTCTTCCAGAAAGGCCACATTTCTCCCAAATATATCACATCTTCTCCAAGAAATACCAGGTTACCCCCTTCAAATAGGACCTTTTCAACCAATAATACCTCTTTTATCCCCAAAATAGGACAGTTTCTTCCAGACATGCCAGATTTCTCCCAAATATATCACATCTTCTTCAAGAAATGCCAGGATTCCTCCTGAAATAGGACCTTCTCACCCAAAACTACCAGCCTTCTCCCCCCAAATAGGACATTTTCTTCCAGAAAGTCCAGATTTCTCCCAAATATATCACATCTTCTCCAAGAAATACCAGGATTCCTCCTGAAATAGGACCTTCTCATCGAAAACTACCAGCCTTCTCCCCCCAAATTGGACAGTTTCTTCCAGACATGCCACATTTCTCCCAATTAGATCACATCTTCTCCAAGAAATAACAGGATTCCCCCTTCAAATACAACGTTTTCACCCACAAATACCTCTTTTATCCCCAAAAGAGGACAGTTTCTCCCAGAAATGCCAGATTTCTCCCAAATAGATCACATCTTCTCCAAGAAATACCAGGTTTCCCCCTTCAAATAGGACCTTTTCACCCACAAATACCTCTTTTATCCCCAAAAGAGGACAGTTTCTTCCAGAAATGCCACATTTCTCCCAAATATACCACATCTTCTCCAAGAAATACCAGGTTTCCCCCTTCAAATAGGACCTTTTCACCCACAAATACCTCTTTTATCCCCAAAAGAGGACAGTTTCTTCCAGAAATGCCACATTTCTCCCAAATAGATCACATCTTCTCCAAGAAATACCAGCTTTCCCCCTTCAAATAGGACCTTTTCACCCACAAATACCTCTTTTATCCCCAAAATAGGACAGTTTCTTCCAGAAAGGCCACATTTCTCCCAAATAGATCACATCTTCTCCAAGAAATGCCACGTTTCCCCCTTCAAATAGGACCTTTTCACCCACAAATACCTCTTTTATCCCCAAAATAGGACAGTTTCTTCCTGACATGCCACATTTCTCCCAAATATATTACATCTTCTCATAGAATTACCAGCTTTCCCCCTTCAAATAGGACCTTTTCACCCACAAATACCTCTTTTATCCCTCAAATAGGACAGTTTCTTCCAGACATACCACATTTCTCCCAAATATATCACATCTTCTCCAAGAAATGCCAGGATTCCTCCTGAAAGAGGGCCTTTTCTCCCCCAAAAACCAGCCTTCTCCCCCCAAATAGGACAGTTTCTTCCAGACATGCCACATTTCTCCCAAATATATCACATCTTCTTCAAGAAATACCTGCTTTCCCCCTTCAAATAGGACCTTATCACCCACAAATACCACTTTTATCCCCAAAACAGGACAGTTTCTGCCAGAAAGGCCACATTTCTCCCAAACATATCACATCTTCTCCAAGAAATACCAGTTTTCCCCCTTCAAATAGGACCTTTACACCCACAAAAAATTCTTTTATCCCCAAAATAGGACAGTTTCTTCCAGAAATGCCACATTTCTCCCACATATATCACATCTTCTCCAAGAAATACCAGCTTTCCCCCTTCAAATAGGACCTTTTCACTCACAAATACCACTTTTATCCCCAAAAGAGGACAGTTTCTTCCAGACATGCCACATTTCTCCCAAATATATCACATCTTCTCCAAGAAATACCAGCTTTCCCCCTTCAAATAGGACCTTTTAACCCACAAATACCTCTTTTATCCCCAAAAGAGGACAGTTTCTTCCAGAAATGCCACATTTCTCCCAAATAGATCACATCTTCTCCAAGAAATACCAGGTTTCCCCCTTGAATTAGGACCTTTTCTCCATGAAATACCTCTTTTATCCCCAAAAGAGGACAGTTTCTTGCAGAAATGCCACATTTCTCCCAAATATATCACATCTTCTCCAAGAAATACCAGGTTTCCCCCTTCAAATAGGACCTTTTCAACCACTAATACCTCTTTTATCCCCAAAAGAGGACAGTTTCTTCTGGAAAGGCCACATTTCTCCCAAATATATCACATCTTCTCCAAGAAATGCCAGGATTCCTCCTGAAAAAAGACCTTCTCACCGAAAACTACCAGCCTTCTCCCCCCAAATTGGACATTTTCTTCCAGAAAGGCCACATTTCTCCCAAATATATCACATCTTCTCCAAGAAATACCAGGATTCCTCCTGAAATAGGACCTTCTCACCCAAAACTACCAGCCTTCTCCCCCCAAATTGGACATTTTCTTCCAGAAAGGCCACATTTCTCCCAAATATATCACATCTTCTCCAAGAAATACCGGCTTTCCCCCTTCAAATAGGACCTTATCACCCACAAATACCTGTTTTTTCCCCAAAATACGACTGCTTCTTCCAGACATGCCACATTTCTCCCAAATAGATCACATCTTCTCCAAGAAATACCAGGTTTCCCCCCTTCAAATAGGACCTTTTCACCCACAAATACCTCTTTTATCCCCAAAAGAGGACAGTTTCTTCCAGAAATGCCACATTTCTCCCAAATATATCACATCTTCTCCAAGAAATACCAGGTTTCCCCCTTCAAATACAACGTTTTCACCCACAAATACCTGTTTTATCCCCAAAACAGGACAGTTTCTTCCAGAAATGCCACATTTCTCCCAAATATACCACATCTTCTCCAAGAAATACCACTTTTCTCCCTTCGAATAGGACCTTTTCACCCACAAATACCATTTTTAATCCCCAAAAGACGGCACTTTCTTCCAGAAATGCCACATTTCTCCCAAATAGATCACATCTTCTCCAAGAAATGCCAGGTTTCCCCCTTCAAATAGGACCTTTTCAACCACAAATACCTGTTTCATCCCTCAAATTGGACATATTCTTCCAGACATGCTACATTTCTCCCAAATATATCACATCTTCTCCAAGAAATACCAGGTTTCCCCCTTCAAATAGGACCTTTTCACCAACAAATACCTCTTTTATCCCCAAAAGAGGACTGTTTCTTCCAGAAATGCCACATTTCTCCCAAATATATCATATCTTCTCCAAGAAATACCAGGTTTCCCCCTTCAAATAGGAAATTTTCACCCACAAATACCTCTTTTATCCCCAAAAGAGGACAGTTTCTTCCAGAAATGCCAGATTTCTCCCAAATATATCACATCTTCTCCAAGAAATACCAGGTTTCCCCCTTCAAATAGGACCTTTTCACCAACAAATACCTCTTTTATCCCCAAAAGAGGACTGTTTCTTCCAGAAATGCCACATTTCTCCCAAATATATCATATCTTCTCCAAGAAATACCAGGTTTCCCCCTTCAAATAGGAAATTTTCACCCACAAATACCTCTTTTATCCCCAAAAGAGGACAGTTTCTTCCAGAAATGCCACATTTCTCCCAAATATATCTCATCTTCTCCAAGAAATACCAGGTTTCCCCCTTCAAATAGGACCTTTTCACCCACAAATACGTCTTTTATCCCCAAAATAGGACACTTTCTGCCAGAAATGCCAGATTTCTCCCAAATAGATCACATCTCCTCCAAGAAATACCAGGATTCCTCCTGAAATAGGACCTTTTCTCCCACAAATACCAGCCTTCTCCCCCCAAATAGGAAATTTTCTTTCAGAAAGGCCACATATCACCCAAATATATCACATCTTCTCCAAGAAATACCAGGTTTCCCCCTTCAAATAGGACCTTTTCTCCCACAAATACCTCTTTTATCCCCAAAATAGGACACTTTCTTCCAGAAATGCCACATTTCTCCCAAACATATCACATCTTCTCCAAGAAATACCAGGTTTCCCCCTTCAAATAGGACCTTTTCAACCACTAATACCTCTTTTATCCCCAAAATAGGACAGTTTCTTCCAGAAATGCCACATTTCTCCCACATATATCACATCTTCTCCAAGAAATACCAGCTTTCCCCCTTCAAATAGGACCTTTTCACTCACAAATACCTCTTTTATCCCCAAAAGAGGACAGTTTCTTCCAGACATGCCACATTTCTCCCAAATATATCACATCATCTCCAAGAAATACCACGTTTCCCCCTTCAAATAGGACCTTTTAACCCACAAATACCTCTTTTATCCCCAAAAGAGGACAGTTTCTTCCAGAAATGCCACATTTCTCCCAAATAGATCACATCTTCTCCAAGAAATACCAGGTTTCCCCCTTGAATTAGGACCTTTTCTCCATGAAATACCTCTTTTATCCCCAAAAGAGGACATTTTCTTCCAGAAATGCCACATTTCTCCCAAATATATCACATCTTCTCCAAGAAATACCAGGTTTCCCCCTTCAAATAGGACCTTTTCAAACACTAATACCTCTTTATCCCCAAAAGAGGACAGTTTCTTCTGGAAAGGCCACATTTCTCCCAAATATATCACATCTTCTCCAAGAAATGCCAGGATTCCTCCTGAAATAGGACCTTCTCACCGAAAACTACCAGCCTTCTCCCCCCAAATTGGACATTTTCTTCCAGAAAGGCCACATTTCTCCCAAATATACCACATCTTCTCCAAGAAATACCAGGATTCCTCCTGAAATAGGACCTTCTCACCGAAAACTACCAGCCTTCTCCCCCCAAATTGGACATTTTCTTCCAGAAATGCCACATTTCTCCCAAATAGATCACATCTTCTCCAAGAAATACCAGGTTTCCCCCTTCAAATAGGACCTTTTCACCCACAAATACCTCTTTTATCCCCAAAATAGGACTGCTTCTTCCAGACATGCCACATTTCTCCCAAATATATCACATCTTCTCCAAGAAATACCAGGTTTCCCCCTTCAAATAGGACCTTTTCATCCACAAATACCTGTTTTATCCCCAAAAGAGGACAGTTTCTTCCAGAAATGCCACATTTCTCCGAAATATACCACATCTTCTCCAAGAAATACCAGCTTTCCCCCTTCAAATAGGACCTTTTCACCCTCAAATACCTTTTTTGTCCCTCAAATTGGACAGTTTCTTCCAGAAATGCCACATTTCTCCCAAATATATCACATCTTCTCCAAGAAATACCAGCTTTCCCCCTTCAAATAGGACCTTTTCACCCACAAATACCTCTTTTATCCCCAAAAGAGGACAGTTTCTTCCAGAAAGGCCACATTTCTCCCAAATATACCTCATCTTCTCCAAGAAATACCAGGTTTCCCCCTTCAAATACGACCTTTTCACCCACAAATACCCGCCTTCTCCCCCCAAATTGGACATTTTCTGCAAGAAATGCCACATTTCTCCCAAAAATATCAAATCTTCTCCAAGAAATACCAGGTTTCCCCCTTCAAATAGGACCTTTTCACCCACAAATATCTCTTTTATCCCCAAAAGAGGACAGTTTCTTCCAGAAATGCCACATTTCTCCCAAATATTTCACATCTTCTCCAAGAAATACCACGTTTCCCTCTTGAAATAGGACCCCTTCACCCACAAATACCTCTTTTATCCCCAAAATAGGACAGTTTCTTCCAGACATGCCACATTTCTAACATATAGATCACATCTTCTCCAAGAAATACCAGCTTTCCCCCTTCAAATAGGACCTTTTCACCCACAAATACCTCTTTTATCCCCAAAAGAGGACAGTTTCTGCCAGAAATGCCATATTTCTTCCAAATATATCACATCTTCTCCAAGAAATACCAGCATTCCCCCTTTAAATAGGACCTTTTCACCAACAAATACCTGTTTTATCCCCAAAAGAGGACATTTTCTTCCAGAAATGCCACATTTCTCCCAAATATATCACATCTTCTCCAAGAAATACCACGTTTCCCCCTTCAAATAGGACCTTTTCAAACACAAATACCTCTTTTATGCCCAAAATAGGACAGTTTCTTCCAGAAATGCCACATTTCTCCCAAATAGATCACATCTTCTCCAGAAATACCATGTTTCCCCCATCAAATAGGACCTTTTCACCCACAAATACCTGTTTTATCCCCAAAAGAGGACTTTTTCTTCCAGAAATGCCACATTTCTCCCAAATATATCACATCTTCCCCAAGAAATACTAGGTTCCCCCTTCAAATAGGACCTTTTCACCCACAAATACCTCTTTTATCCCCAAAAGAGGACATTTTCTGCCAGAAATGCCACATTTCTCCCAAGTATAGAACATCTTCTCCAAGAAATACCAGGTTTCCCCCTTCAAATAGGACCTTTTCACCCACAAATACCTCTTTTATCCCCAAAATAGGACAGTTTCTTCCAGAAATGCCACATTTCTCCCAAATATATCACATCTTCTCCAAGAAATACCAGGTTTCCGCCTTCAAATAGGACCTTTTCACCTACAAATACCTGTTTGATCCCCAAAACTGGACAGTTTCTTCCAGAAATGCCACATTTCTCCCAAATAGATCACATCTTCTCCAAGAAATACCACGTTTCCCCCTTGAAATAGGACTTTTTCACCCACAAATACCCGCCTACTCCCCCCAAATTGGACAGTTTCTTCCAGAAATGCCACATTTCTCCCAAATATATCACATCTTCTCCAAGAAATACCAGCTTTCCCCCTCGAAATAGGACCTTTTCACCCACAAATACCACTTTTATCCCCAAAATAGGACAGTTTCTTCCAGAAAGGCCACATTGCTCCCAAATAGATCACATCTTCTCCAAGAAATACCACGTTTCCCCTGGAAATAGGACCTTTTCACCTACAAATAAATGTTTGATCCCCAAAATAGGACATTGTCTTCCAGAAATGCCACATTTCTCCCAAATAGATCACATCTTCTCCAAGAAATACCAGCTTTCCCCCTTCAAATAGGACCTTTTCACCCACAAATACCCGCCTTCTGCCCCCAAATTGGACATTTTCTTCCAGAAATGCCACATTTCTCCCAAATATATCACATTTTCTCCAAGAAATACCAGCTTTCCCCCTTCAAATAGGACCTTTTCACCCACAAATACCTGTTTTATCCCCAAAAGAGGACAGTTTCTTCCAGACATGCCACATTTCTCCCAAATATATCACATCTTCTACAAGAAATACCAGGATTCCTCCTTCAAATAGGACCTTTTCACCCACAAATACCAGCCTTCTCCCCCCAAATAGGACAGTTTCTTCCAGAAATGCCACATTTCTCCCAAACATATCACATCTTCTCCAAGAAATACCAGCTTTCCCCCTTCAAATAGGACCTTTTCACCCACAAATACCTCTTTTATCCCCAAAATAGGACAGTTTCTGCCAGAAATGCCACATTTCTCCCAAATAGATCACATCTTCTCCAAGAAATACCAGGTTTCCCCCTTCAAATAGGACCTTTTCACCTACAAATACCTGTTTGATCCCCAAAACTGGACAGTTTCTTCCAGACATGCCACATTTCTCCCAAATATATCACATCTTCTCTATGAAATACCAGGTTTCCCCCTTGAAATAGGACCATTTCACCCACAAATACCTCTTTTATCCCCAAAACTGGACAGTTTCTTCCAGACATGCCACATTTCTCCCAAATAGATCACATCTTCTCCAAGAAATACCGGCTTTCCCCCTTGAAATAGGACCTTTTCACCCACAAATACCTCTTTTATCCCCAAAAGAGGACAATTACTTCCAGACATGCCACATTTCTCCCAAATAGATCACATCTTCTGCAAGAAATACCACCTTTCCCCCTTCAAATAGGACCTTTTCACCCACAAATACCCGCCTTCTCACCCCAAATTGGACAGTTTCTTCCAGAAATGCCACAATTCTCCCAAATATATCACATCTTCTCCAAGAAATACCAGCTTTCCCCCTTCAAATAGGACCTTTTCACCCACAAATACCTGTTTTATCCCCAAAAGAGGACAGTTTCTTCCAGACATGCCACATTTCTCCCAAATATATCACATCTTCTACAAGAAATACCAGGATTCCTCCTTCAAATAGGACCTTTTCACCCACAAATACCAGCCTTCTCCCCCCAAATAGGACATTTTCTTCCAGACATGCCACATTTCTCCCAAACATATCACATCTTCTCCAAGAAATACCAGCTTTCCCCCTTCAAATAGGACCTTTTCACCCACAAATACCTCTTTTATCCCCAAAATAGGACAGTTTCTTCCAGAAATGCCACATTTCTCCCAAATATATCACATCTTCTCCAAGAAATACCAGGGTTCCCCCTTCAAATAGGACCTTTTCACCTACAAATACCTGTTTGATCCCCAAAACTGGACAGTTTCTTCCAGACATGCCACATTTCTCCCAAATATATCACATCTTCTCTAAGAAATACCAGGTTTCCCCCTTGAAATAGGACCATTTCACCCACAAATACCCGCCTTCTCCCCCCAAATTGGACATTTTCTTCCAGAAATGCCCGATTTCTCCCAAATATATCACATCTTCTCCAAGAAATACCAGCTTTCCCCCTTCAAATAGGACCTTTTCACCCACAAATACCTCTTTTATCCCCAAAATAGGACAGTTTCTTCCAGAAATGCCACATTGCTCCCAAATAGATCACATCTTCTCCAAGAAATACCGGCTTTCCCCCTTGAAATAGGACCTTTTCACCCACAAATACCTCTTTTATCCCCAAAATAGGACAATTACTTCCAGACATGCCACATTTCTCCCAAATATATCACATCTTCTGCAAGAAATACCACCTTTCCCCCTTCAAATAGGACCTTTTCACCCACAAATACCCGCCTTCTCACCCCAAATTGGACAGTTTCTTCCAGAAATGCCACATTTCTCCCAAAAATATCACATCTTCTCCAATAAATACCAGCTTTCCCCCTTCAAATAGGACCTTTTCACCCACAAATACCTCTTTTATCCCCATAATAGGACAGTTTCTTCCAGAAATGCCACATTTCTCCCAAATAGATCACATTTTCTCCTAGAAATACCAGGGTTCCCCCTTCAAATAGGACCTTTTCACCCACAAATACCTGTTTGATCCCCAAAACTGGACAATTTCTTCCAGACATGCCACATTTCTCCCAAATATATCACATCTTCTCTAAGAAATACCAGGTTTCCCCCTTGAAATAGGACCTTTTCACCCACAAATACCCGCCTTCTGCCCCCAAATTGGACATTTTCTTCCAGAAATGCCCGATTTCTCCCAAATATATCACATCTTCTCCAAGAAATACCAGGGTTCCCCCTTCAAATAGGACCTTTTCACCCACAAATACCTCTTTTATCCCCAAAATAGGACAGTTTCTTCCAGACATGCCACATTTCTCCCAAATAGATCACATCTTCTCCAAGAAATACCAGCTTTCCCCCTTCAAATAGGAACTTTTCACCCACAAATACCTCTTTTATCCCCAAAATAGGACATTTTCTGCCGGAAACGCCAGATTTCTTCCAAATATATCACATCTTCTCCAAGAAATACCAGGTTTCCCCCTTCAAATAGGACCTTTTCACTCACAAATACCTCTTTTATCCCCAAAATAGGACAGTTTCTTCCAGAAATGGCACATTTCTCCCAAACATATCACAACTCCTCCGAGAAATGCCAGGATTCCTTCTGAAATAGGAACTTTTCTCCCACAAATACCACCCTTCTCCCCCCAAATAGGACATTTTCTTCCAGACATGCCACATTTCTCCCAAATAGATCACATCTTCTCCAAGAAATACCAGGTTTTCCCCTTCAAATAGGACTTTTTCACCCACAAATACCTGTTCTATCCCCATAAGAGGACAGTTTCTTCCAGAAATGCTACATTTCTCCCAAATACATCACATCTTCTCCAAGAAATACCACGTTTCCCCCTTCAAATAGGACCTTTTCCCCAAAAAAACCTCTTTTATCCCCAAAATAGGACAGTTTCTTCCAGGAATGCCAGATTTCTCCCAAATATATCACATCTTCTCCAAGAAATACCAGGTTTCCCCCTTCAAATAGGACCTTTTCACCCACAAATACCTCTTTCATCCCCAAAATAGGACAGTTTTTTCCAGACATGCCACATTTCTCCCAAATAGATCACATCTTCTCCAAGAAATACCAGGGTTCCCCCTTCAAATAGGAACTTTTCTCCCACAAATACCTCTTTTATCCCCAAAAGAGGACATTTTCTTCCAGAAAGGCCACATTTCTCCCAAATAGATCACATCTTCTCCAAGAAATACCTGCTTTCCCCCTTCAAATAGGACCTTTTCTCCCACAAATACCAGCCTTCTCCCCCCAAGTAGGACAGTTTCTTCCAGAAATGCCACATTTCTCCCAAACATATCACATCTTCTCCAAGAAATACCAGGTTTCCCCCTTCAAATAGGACCTTTTCACCCACAAATACCTGTTTTATCCCCAAAAGAGGACAGTTTGTTCCAGAAATGCCACATTTCTCCCAAATATATCACATCTTCTCCAAGAAATACCAGCTTTCCCCCTTCAAATAGGACCTTTTCACCCACTAATAGCAGGCTTCTCCCCCAAATAGGACAGTTTCTTCCAGAAATGCCACATTTCTCCCAAATATATCGCATCTTCTCCAAGAAATACCACGTTTCCCCCTTCAAATAGGACCTTTTCACCCACAAATACCAGCGTTCTCCCCCGAAATTGGATATTTTGTTCCAGAAATGCCAGATTTCTCCCAAATATATCACATCTTGTCCAAGAAATACCAGGTTTCCCCCTTCAAATAGAACCTTTTCACCCACTAATAGCAGGCTTCTCCCCAAAATAGGACACTTTCTACCAGAAATGCCAGATTTCTCCCAAATAAATCACATCTTCTCCAAGAAATACCAGCTTTCCCCCTTCAAATAGGACCTTTTCACCCACAAATACCTCTTTTATCCCCAAAATAGGACAGTTTCTTCCAGAAATGCCACATTTCTCCCAAATAGATCACATCTTCTCCAAGAAATACCAGCTTTCCCCCTTCAAATAGGACCTTTTCACCCACAAATACCTCTTTGATCCCCAAAATAGGACAGTTTCTTCCAGAAATGCCACATTTCTACCAACCATATCACATCTTCTCCAAGAAATACCAGCTTTCCCCCTTCAAATAGGACCTTTTCACCCACAAATACCTCTTTTATCCCCAAAAGAGGACAGTTTCTTCCAGAAATGGCACATTTCTCCCAAACATATCACATCTTCTCCAAGAAATACCAGGATTCCTCCTGAAATAGGAACTTTTCTCCCACAAATACCACC
The DNA here is from genome assembly GCA_030408155.1 of Lophura swinhoii. Classification (NCBI taxonomy): domain Eukaryota; kingdom Metazoa; phylum Chordata; class Aves; order Galliformes; family Phasianidae; genus Lophura; species Lophura swinhoii. Next base: position 2,004,176 of record CM059467.1, on the reverse strand, counting down.
CTTCTCCCCCCATATAGGACATTTTCTTCCAGACATGCCACATTTCTCCCAAATATATCACATCTTCTCCAAGAAATACCAGGTTTTCCCCTGGAAATCGGAACTTTACACCCACAAATACCTGTTCTATCCCCATAAGAGGACAGTTTCTTCCAGGAATGCCAGATTTCTCCCAAATATATCACATCTTCTCCAAGAAATACCAGGTTTCCCCCTTCAAATAGGACCTTCTCACCCACAAATACCTCTTTTATCCCCAAAATAGGACAGTTTCTTCCAGACATGCCACATTTCTCCCAAATAGATCACATCTTCTCCAAGAAATACCAGGGTTCCCCCTTCAAATAGGACCTTTTCACCCACAAATACCTCTTTTATCCCCAAAAGAGGACATTTTCTTCCAGAAATGCCACATTTCTCCGAAATATATCACAACTCCTCCAAGAAATACCAGGTTTCCCCCTTGAATTAGGACCTTTTCTCCATGAAATACCTCTTTTATCCCCAAAAGTGGACAGTTTCTTCCAGAAAGGCCACATTTCTCCCAAATATATCACATCTTCTCCAAGAAATACCAGGTTTCCCCCTTCAAATAGGACCTTTTCAACCAATAATACCTCTTTTATCCCCAAAATAGGACAGTTTCTTCCAGAAAGGCCACATTTCTCCCAAATATATCACATCTTCTCCAAGAAATGCCAGGATTCCTCCTGAAATAGGACCTTCTCACCCAAAACTACCAGCCTTCTCCCCCCAAATAGGACATTTTCTTCCAGAAAGTCCAGATTTCTCCCAAATATATCACATCTTCTCCAAGAAATACCAGGATTCCTCCTGAAATAGGACCTTCTCACCGAAAACTACCAGCCTTCACCCCCAAATTGGACATTTTCTTCCAGAAAGGCCACATTTCTCCCAAATAGATCACATCTTCTCCAAGAAATACCACGTTTCCCCCTTCAAATAGGACCTTTTCACCCACAAATACCTCTTTTATCCCCAATAGAGGACAGTTTCTTCCAGAAATGCCACATTTCTCCCAATTAGATCACATCTTCTCCAAGAAATAACAGGTTTCCCCCTTCAAATACAACGTTTTCACCCACAAATACCTCTTTTATCCCCAAAAGAGGACAGTTTCTCCCAGAAATGCCAGATTTCTCCCAAATATATCACATCTTCTCCAAGAAATAACAGGTTTCCCCCTTCAAATAGGACCTTTTCACCCACAAATACCTCTTTTATCCCCAAAAGAGGACAGTTTCTTCCAGAAATGCCACATTTCTCCCAAATAGATCACAGCTCCGCCAAGAAATACCAGGTTTCCCCCTTCAATTAGGACCTTTTCTCCATGAAATACCTCTTTTATCCCCAAAAGAGGACATTTTCTTCCAGAAATGCCACATTTCTCCCAAATATATGACATCTTCTCCCACAAATACCAGGTTTCCCCCTTCAAATAGGACCTTTTCAACCACTAATACCTCTTTAATCCCCAAAAGAGGACAGTTTCTTCCAGAAATGCCACATTTCTCCCAAATATATCACATCTTCTCCAAGAAATGCCAGGATTCCTCCTGAAATAGGACCTTCTCACCCAAAACTACCAGCCTTCTCCCCCAAATTGGACATTTTCTTCCAGAAAGGCCACATTTCTCCCAAATATATCACATCTTCTCCAAGAAATACCAGGATTCCTCCTGAAATAGGACCATCTCACCCAAAAATACCAGCCTTCTCCCCCCAAATTGGGCATTTTCTTCCAGAAAGGCCACATTTCTTCCAAATAGATCACATTTTCTCCATGAAATACCAGGTTTCCCCCTTCAAATAGGACCTTTTCTCCCACAAATACCTCTTTTATCCCCAAAATAGAACAGTTTCTGCCAGACATGCCACATTTCTCCCAAATATATCACATCTTCTCCAAGAAATACCAGGTTTCCCCCTTCAAATAGGACCTTTTCACCCACAAATACCTCTTTATCCCTCAAATAGGACAGTTTCTTCCAGACATGCCACATTTCTCCCAAATATATCACATCTTCTCCAAGAAATACCAGCTTTCCCCCTTCAAATAGGACCTTTTCTCCCACAAATACCAGCCTTCTCCCTCCAAGTAGGACAGTTTCTTCCAGAAATGGCACATTTCTCCCAAACATATCACATCTTCTCCAAGAAATACCAGGTTTCCCCCTTCAAATAGGACCTTTTCACCCACAAATACCTCTTTTATCCCCAAAAGAGGACAGTTTGTTCCAGAAATGCCACATTTCTCCCAAATATATCACATCTTCTCCAAGAAATACCAGCCTTCCCCCTTCAAATAGGACCTTTTCACCCACTAATAGCTTGCTTCTCCCCCAAATAGGACAGTTTCTTCCAGAAATGCCAGATTTCTCCCAAATATATCACATCTTCTCCAAGAAATACCAGCTTTCCCCCTTCATATAGGACCTTTTCACCCAGAAATAAAAGCCTTCACCCCCGAAATTGGATATTTTTTTCCAGAAATGCCACATTTCTCCCAAATATATCACATCTTCTCCAAGAAATACCAGGTTTCCCCCTTCAAATAGGACCTTTTCACCCACTAATAGCAGGCTTCTCCCCCAAATAGGACACTTTCTACCAGAAATGCCACATTTCTCCCAAATATATCACATCTTCTCCAAGAAATACCAGGTTTCCCCCTTCAAATAGGATCTTTTCACCCACAAATACCTCTTTTATCCCCAAAATAGGACAGTTTCTTCCAGACATGCCACATTTCTCCCAAATAGATCACATCTTCTCCAAGAAATACCAGCTTTCCCCCTTCAAATAGGAACTTTTCACCCACAAATACCTCTTTTATCCCCAAAATAGGACATTTTCTGCCGGAAACGCCAGATTTCTTCCAAATATATCACATCTTCTCCAAGAAATACCAGGTTTCCCCCTTCAAATAGGACCTTTTCACTCACAAATACCTCTATAATCCCCAAAATAGGACAGTTTCTTCCACAAATGGCACATTTCTCCCAAACATATCACAACTCCTCCGAGAAATGCCAGGATTCCTTCTGAAATAGGAACTTTTCTCCCACAAATACCACCCTTCTCCCCCCAAATAGGAAATTTTCTTCCAGACATGCCACATTTCTCCCAAATAGATCACATCTTCTCCAAGAAATACCAGGTTTTCCCCTTCAAATAGGACCTTTTCACCCACAAATACCTGTTCTATCCCCATAAGAGGACAGTTTCTTCCAGAAATGCTACATTTCTCCCAAATATATCACATCTTCTCCAAGAAATACCACGTTTCCCCCTTCAAATAGGACCTTTTCCCCAAAAAAACCTCTTTTATCCCCAAAAGAGGAGAGTTTCTTCCAGGAATGCCAGATTTCTCCCAAATATATCACATCTTCTCCAAGAAATACCAGGTTTCCCCCCTTCAAATAGGACCTTTTCACCCACAAATACCTCTTTCATCCCCAAAATAGGACAGTTTTTTCCAGACATGCCACATTTCTCCCAAATAGATCACATCTTTCTCCAAGAAATACCTGCTTTCCCCCTTCAAATAGGACCTTTTCTCCCACAAATACCAGCCTTCTCCCCCCAAGTAGGACAGTTTCTTCCAGAAATGCCACATTTCTCCCAAACATATCACATCTTCTCCAAGAAATGCCAGGTTTCCCCCTTCAAATAGGACCTTTTCACCCACAAATACCTGTTTTATCCCCAAAAGAGGACAGTTTGTTCCAGAAATGCCACATTTCTCCCAAATAGATCACATCTTCTCCAAGAAATACCAGCTTTCCCCCTTCAAATAGGACCTTTTCACCCACTAATAGCAGGCTTCTCCCCCAAATAGGACAGTTTCTTCCAGAAATGCCACATTTCTCCCAAATATATCACATCTTCTCCAAGAAATACCACGTTTCCCCCTTCAAATAGGACCTTTTCACCCACAAATACCAGCGTTCTCCCCCGAAATTGGATATTTTGTTCCAGAAATGCCAGATTTCTCCCAAATATATCACATCTTGTCCAAGAAATACCAGGTTTCCCCCTTCAAATAGAACCTTTTCACCCACTAATAGCAGGCTTCTCCCCAAAATAGGACACTTTCTACCAGAAATGCCAGATTTCTCCCAAATAGATCACATCTTCTCCAAGAAATACCAGCTTTCCCCCTTCAAATAGGACCTTTTCTCCCACAAATACCACTTTTATCCCCAAAATAGGACAGTTTCGTCCAGACATGCCACATTTCTCCCAAATAGATCACATCTTCTCCAAGAAATACCAGCTTTCCCCCTTCAAAGAGGACCTTTTCACCCACAAATACCTCTTTGATCCCCAAAAGAGGACAGTTTCTTCCAGAAATGCCACATTTCTCCCAACCATATCACATCTTCTCCAAGAAATACCAGGTTTCCCCCTTCAAATAGGACCTTTTCACCCACAAATACCTCTTTTATCCCCAAAAGAGGACAGTTTCTTCCAGAAATGGCACATTTCTCCCAAACATATCACATCTTCTCCAAGAAATACCAGGATTCCTCCTGAAATAGGAACTTTTCTCACACAAATACCACCCTTCTCCCCCCATATAGGACATTTTCTTCCAGACATGCCACATTTCTCCCAAATATATCACATCTTCTCCAAGAAATACCAGGTTTTCCCCTGGAAATCGGAACTTTACACCCACAAATACCTGTTCTATCCCCATAAGAGGACATTTTCTTCCAGACATGCTACATTTCTCCCAAATATATCACATCTTCTCCAAGAAATACCACGTTTCCCCCTTCAAATAGGACCTTTTCACCCACAAATACCTGTTCTATCCCCATAAGAGGACAGTTTCTTCCAGGAATGCCAGATTTCTCCCAAATATATCACATCTTCTCCAAGAAATACCAGGTTTCCCCCTTCAAATAGGACCTTCTCACCCACAAATACCTCTTTTATCCCCAAAATAGGACAGTTTCTTCCAGACATGCCACATTTCTCCCAAATAGATCACATCTTCTCCAAGAAATACCAGGGTTCCCCCTTCAAATAGGACCTTTTCACCCACAAATACCTCTTTTATCCCCAAAAGAGGACATTTTCTTCCAGAAATGTCACATTTCTCCCAAATATATCACAACTCCTCCAAGAAATACCAGGTTTCCCCCTTGAATTAGGACCTTTTCTCCATGAAATACCTCTTTTATCCCCAAAAGTGGACAGTTTCTTCCAGAAAGGCCACATTTCTCCCAAATATATCACATCTTCTCCAAGAAATACCAGGTTACCCCCTTCAAATAGGACCTTTTCAACCAATAATACCTCTTTTATCCCCAAAAGAGGACAGTTTCTTCCAGAAATGCCACATTTCTCCCAAATATATCACATCTTCTTCAAGAAATGCCAGGATTCCTCCTGAAATAGGACCTTCTCACCCAAAACTACCAGCCTTCTCCCCCAAATAGGACATTTTCTTCCAGAAAGTCCAGATTTCTCCCAAATATATCACATCTTCTCCAAGAAATACCAGGATTCCTCCTGAAATAGGACCTTCTCACCGAAAACTACCAGCCTTCTCCCCCCAAATTGGACATTTTCTTCCAGACATGCCACATTTCTCCCAAATAGATCACATCTTCTCCAAGAAATACCACGTTTCCCCCTTCAAATAGGACCTTTTCACCCACAAATACCTCTTTTATCCCCAAAAGAGGACAGTTTCTTCCAGAAATGGCACATTTCTCCCAATTAGATCACATCTTCTCCAAGAAATAACAGGTTTCCCCCTTCAAATACAACGTTTTCACCCACAAATACCTCTTTTATCCCCAAAAGAGGACAGTTTCTCCCAGAAATGCCAGATTTCTCCCAAATAGATCACATCTTCTCCAAGAAATAACAGGTTTCCCCCTTCAAATAGGACCTTTTCACCCACAAATACCTCTTTTATCCCCAAAAGAGGACAGTTTCTTCCAGAAATGCCACATTTCTCCCAAATATACCACATCTTCTCCAAGAAATACCAGGTTTCCCCCTTCAAATAGGACCTTTTCACCCACAAATACCTCTTTTATCCCCAAAAGAGGACAGTTTCTTCCAGAAATGCCACATTTCTCCCAAATAGATCACATCTTCTCCAAGAAATACCAGCTTTCCCCCTTCAAATAGGACCTTTTCACCCACAAATACCTCTTTTATCCCCAAAATAGGACAGTTTCTTCCAGAAAGGCCACATTTCTCCCAAATAGATCACATCTTCTCCAAGAAATGCCACGTTTCCCCCCTTCAAATAGGACCTTTTCACCCACAAATACCTCTTTTATCCCCAAAATAGGACAGTTTCTTCCTGACATGCCACATTTCTCCAAATATATTACATCTTCTCATAGAATTACCAGCTTTCCCCCTTCAAATAGGACCTTTTCACCCACAAATACCTCTTTTATCCCTCAAATAGGACAGTTTCTTCCAGACATACCACATTTCTCCCAAATATATCACATCTTCTCCAAGAAATGCCAGGATTCCTCCTGAAAGAGGGCCTTTTCTCCCCCAAAAACCAGCCTTCTCCCCCCAAATAGGACAGTTTCTTCCAGACATGCCACATTTCTCCCAAATATATCACATCTTCTTCAAGAAATACCTGCTTTCCCCCTTCAAATAGGACCTTATCACCCACAAATACCACTTTTATCCCCAAAACAGGACAGTTTCTGCCAGAAAGGCCACATTTCTCCCAAACATATCACATCTTCTCCAAGAAATACCAGTTTTCCCCCCTTCAAATAGGACCTTTACACCCACAAAAAATTCTTTTATCCCCAAAATAGGACAGTTTCTTCCAGAAATGCCACATTTCTCCCACATATATCACATCTTCTCCAAGAAATACCAGCTTTCCCCCTTCAAATAGGACCTTTTCACTCACAAATACCACTTTTATCCCAAAAGAGGACAGTTTCTTCCAGACATGCCACATTTCTCCCAAATATATCACATCTTCTCCAAGAAATACCAGCTTTCCCCCTTCAAATAGGACCTTTTAACCCACAAATACCTCTTTTATCCCCAAAGAGGACAGTTTCTTCCAGAAATGCCACATTTCTCCCAAATAGATCACATCTTCTCCAAGAAATACCAGGGTTCCCCCTTCAAATAGGACCTTTTCACCCACAAATACCTCTTTCATCCCCAAAATAGGACAGTTTTATCCAGACATGCCACATTTCTCCCAAATAGATCACATCTTCTCCAAGAAATACCAGGGTTCCCCCTTCAAATAGGAACTTTTCTCCCAATAAAACCTCTTTTATCCCCAGAAGAGGACATTTTCTTCCAAAAAGGCCACATTTCTCCCAAATAGATCACATCTTCTCCAAGAAATACCTGCTTTCCCCCTTCAAATAGGACCTTTTCTCCCACAAATACCAGCCTTCTCCCCCAAGTAGGACAGTTTCTTCCAGAAATGCCACATTTCTCCCAAACATATCACATCTTCTCCAAGAAATGCCAGGTTTCCCCCTTCAAATAGGACCTTTTCACCCACAAATACCTGTTTTATCCCCAAAAGAGGACAGTTTGTTCCAGAAATGCCACATTTCTCCCAAATATATCACATCTTCTCCAAGAAATACCACGTTTCCCCCTTCAAATAGGACCTTTTCACCCACTAATAGCAGGCTTCTCCCCCAAATAGGACAGTTTCTTCCAGAAATGCCACATTTCTCCCAAATATATCACATCTTCTCCAAGAAATACCACGTTTCCCCTTCAAATAGGACCTTTTCACCCACAAATACCAGCGTTCTCCCCCGAAATTGGATATTTTGTTCCAGAAATGCCAGATTTCTCCCAAATATATCACATCTTGTCCAAGAAATACCAGGTTTCCCCCTTCAAATAGAACCTTTTCACCCACTAATAGCAGGCTTCTCCCCAAAATAGGACACTTTCTACCAGAAATGCCAGATTTCTCCCAAATAGATCACATCTTCTCCAAGAAATACCAGCTTTCCCCCTTCAAATAGGACCTTTTCTCCCACAAATACCTGTTTTATCCCCAAAATAGGACAGTTTCGTCCAGACATGCCACATTTCTCCCAAATAGATCACATCTTCTCCAAGAAATACCAGCTTTCCCCTTCAAAGAGGACCTTTTCACCCACAAATACCTCTTTGATCCCCAAAGAGGACAGTTTCTTCCAGAAATGCCACATTTCTCCCAACCATATCACATCTTCTCCAAGAAATACCAGGTTTCCCCCTTCAAATAGGACCTTTTCACCCACAAATACCTCTTTTATCCCCAAAAGAGGACAGTTTCTTCCAGAAATGGCACATTTCTCCCAAACATATCACATCTTCTCCAAGAAATACCAGGATTCCTCCTGAAATAGGAACTTTTCTCACACAAATACCACCCTTCTCCCCCCATATAGGACATTTTCTTCCAGACATGCCACATCTCTCCCAAATATATCACATCTTCTCCAAGAAATACCAGGTTTTCCCCTGGAAATCGGAACTTTACACCCACAA
>CM059467.1:1959777-1995529 GCA_030408155.1 Lophura swinhoii | reverse complement strand
GATCCCCAAAATAGGACATTGTCTTCCAGAAATGCCACATTTCTCCCAAATAGATCACATCTTCTCCAAGAAATACCAGGTTTCCCCTTCAAATAGGACCTTTTCACCCTCAAATACCCGCCTTCTGCCCCCAAATTGGACATTATCTTCCAGAAATGCCACATTTCTCCCAAATATATCACATCTTCTCCAAGAAATACCAGGGTTCCCCCTTCAAATAGGACCTTTTCACCCACAAATACCTGTTTGATCCCCAAAATAGGACAGTTTCTTCCAGACATGCCACATTTCTCCAAATATATCACATCTTCTACAAGAAATACCAGGATTCGTCCTTCAAATAGGACCTGTTCTCCCACAAATACCCGCCTTCTCCCCCCAGATTGGACATTTTCTTCCAGACATGCCACATTTCTCCCAAATATATCACATCTTCTCCAAGAAATACCAGGATTCCCCCTTCAAATAGGACCTTATCACCCACAAATACCTCTTTTATCCAAAAATAGGAAAGATTCTTCCAGAAATGCCACATTTCTCCCAAATAGATCACATCTTCCCCAAGAAATACCACGTTTGCCCCTTCAAATAGGACCTTTTCAAACACAAATACCTCTTTTATCCCAAAAGAGGACAGTTTCTTCCAGACATGCCACATTTCTCCCAAATATATCACATCTTCTCCAAGAAATACCAACTTTCCCCTCGAAATAGGACCTTTTCACCCTCAAATACCTCTTTTTTCCCCAAAAGAGGACAGTTTCTTCCAGAAATGCCACATTTCTCCCAAATAGATCACATCCACTCCAAGAAATACCAGGGTTCCCCCTTCAAATAGAACCTATTCACCCACAAATACCTGTTTTATCCCCAAAATAGGACAGTTTCTGCCGGAAACGCCAGATTTCTTCCAATATATCACATCTTCTCCAAGAAATACCAGCTTTCCCCCTTCAAATAGGACCTTTTCACCCACAAATACCTCTTTTATCCCCAAAATAGGACAGTTTCTTCCAGACATGCCACATTTCTCCCAAATATATCACATCTTCTCCAAGAAATACCACGTTTCCCCCTTCAAATAGGACCTTTTCACCCACAAATACCTCTTTTATCCCCAAAATAGGACAGTTTCTTCCAGAAAGGCACATTTCTCCCAAATATATCACATCTTCTCCTAGAAATACACGTTTCCCCCTTCAAATAGGACCTTTTCACCCACAAACACCTGTTTTATCCCCAAAAGAGGACAGTCTCTTCCAGAAATGCCACATATCTCCCAAATTGATCACATCTTCTCCAAGAAATACCAGGATTACTCCTGAAATAGGACCTTTTCACCCACAAATACCTCTTTTATCCCCAAAATAGGACAGTTTCTTCCAGAAAGGCCACATTTCTCCCAAATATATCACATCTTCTCCAAGAAATACCAAGTTTACCCCTTCAAATAGGACCATTTCACCTACAAATACCTGTTTTATCCCCAAAACTGGACATTTTCTTCCAGAAATGCCAGATTTCTCCCAAATATATCACATCTTCTCCAAGAAATACCAGCTTTCCCCCTTCAAATACGACCTTTTCACCACAAATACCTCTTTTATCCCCAAAATAGGACAGTTTCTTCCAGACATGCCACAATTCTCCCAAATATATCACATCTTCTACAAGAAATACCAGGATTCCTCCTTCAAATAGAACCTTTTCACCCACAAATACCAGCCTTCTCCCCCGATATTGTACATTTTTTTCCAGAAATGCCACATTTCTCCCAAATATATCACATCTTCTCCAAGAAATACCAGCTTTCCCCCTTCAAATAGGACCTTTCAACCACAAATACCTCTTTTATCCCCAAAAAAGAACAGATTCTTGCAGAAATGCCACATTTCTCCCAAATATATCACATCTTCTCCAAGAAATACCACGTTTCCCCCTTCAAATACGACCTTTTCACCCACAATACCTCTTTTATCCCCAAAATAGGACAGTTTCTTCAGAAATGCCACATTTCTCCCAAATATAGCACATCTTCTCCAAGAAATACCAGGTTTCCCCCTTCAAATAGGACCTTTTCTCCCACAAATACCTCTTTTATCCCCAAAATAGGACAGTTTCTTCCAGAAAGGCCACATTGCTCCCAAATAGATCACATCTTCTCCAAGAAATACCACGTTTCCCTCGGAATAGGACCTTTTCACCTACAAATACCTGTTCGATCCCCAAAATAGGACATTGTCTTCCAGAAATGCCCGATTTCTCCCAAATATATCACATCTTCTCCAAGATATACCAGGTTTCCCCCTTCAAATAGGACCTTTTCACCCACAAATACCTCTTTTATCCCCAAAATAGGACAGTTTCTTCCAGAAAGGCCACATTTCTCCCAAATACATCACATCTTCTCCAAGAAATACCGGCTTTCCCCCTTGAAATAGGACCTTTTCACCCACAAATACCTCTTTTATCCCCAAAAGAGGACAATTACTTCCAGACATGCCACATTTCTCCCAAATATATCACATCTTCTCCAAGAAATACCACGTTTCCCCCTTCAAATAGGACCTTTTGCACACTCAAATACTTGTTTTATCCCCAAAACAGGACAGTTTCTTCCAGAAATGCCACATTTCTCCCAAAAATATCACATCTTCTCCAAGAAATACCAGCTTTCCCCCTTCAAATAGGACCTTTTCACCTACAAATACCTGTTTGATCCCCAAAAGAGGATAGTCTCTTCCAGAAAGGCCACATTTCTCCCAAATATATCACATCTTCTCCAAGTAATACCACGTTTCCCCCTTCAAATAGGACCTTTTCACCCACAAATACCTCTTTTATCCCCATAATAGGACAGTTTCTTCCAGAAAGGCCACATTGCTCCAAATAGATCACATCTTCTCCAAGAAATACCACGTTTCCCCTGGAAATAGGACCTTTTCACCTACAAATACCTGTTTGATCCCCAAAATAGGACATTGTCTTCCAGAAATGCCACATTTCTCCCAAATATATCACATCTTCTACAAGAAATACCAGGATTCCTCCTTCAAATAGGACCTGTTCTCCCACAAATACCAGAATTCTCCCCCGAATTTGGACATTTTTTTCCAGAAATGCCACATTTCTCCCAAATATATCACATCTTCTCCAAGAAATACCAGCTTTCCCCCTTCAAATAGGACCTTTTCACCCACAAATACCTCTTTTATCCCCAAAAGAGGACAGTTTCTTCCAGACATGCCACATTTCTCCCAAATAGATCACATCTTCTCCAAGAAATACCAGCTTTCCCCCTTCAAATAGGACCTTTTCACCCACAAATACCTCTTTTATCCCCAAAATAGGACAGTTTCTTCCAGAAAGGCCACATTTCTCCCAAATATATCACATCTTCTCCAAGAAATACCAGCTTTCCCCCTTCAAATAGGACCTTTTCTCCCACAAATACCTCTTTTATCCCCAAAAGAGGACAGTTTCTTCCAGACATGCCACATTTCTCCCAAATAGATCACATCTTCTCCAAGAAATACCACGTTTCCCCCTTCAAATAGGACCTTTTCACCCACAAATACCTCTTTTATCCCCAAAATACGACAGTTTCTTCCAGAAAAGCCACATTTCTCCCAAATATATCACATCTTCTCCTAGAAATACCAGCTTTCCCTCTTGAAATAGGACCTTTACACACAAAAAAACCTCTTCTATCCCCAAAAGAGGACAGTTTCTTCCAGAAATGCCACATTTCTCCCAAATATATCACATCTTCTCCAAGAAATACCAGGGATCCCCCTTCAAATAGGACCTTTTCACCCTCAAATACCTCTTATATGCCCAAAATAGGACACTTTCTTCCAGACATGCCACATTTCTCCCAAATATATCACATCTTCTCCAAGAAATACCAGGTTTCCCCCTTCAAATAGGACCTTTTCACCCACAAATACCTCTTTCATCCCCAAAATTGGAAAGCTTCTTCCATACATGCCACATTTCTCCCAAATAAATCACATCAACTCCAAGAAATACCAGGTTTCCCCATTCAAATAGAACCTTCTCACCCACAAATACCTGTTTTATCCCCCCAAATAGGACAGTTTCTTCCAGAAATGCCACATTTCTCCCAAATATATCACATCTTCTCCAAGAAATACCAGGTTTCTCCCTTCAAATAGGACCTTTTCACCCACGAATACCTGTCTTATCCCCAAAATAGTATAGTTTCTTCCAGAAATGCCACATTTCTCCCAAATAAATCACATCTTCTCCAAGAAATACCAGGGATCCCCTTTGAAATAGGACCTTTTCACCCACAAATACCTCTTTTATCCCCAAAATTTATATTTTCTTCCAGAAATGCCACATTTCTCCCAAATAGATCACATCTTCTCCAAGAAATACCAGGGTTCCCCCTTCAAATAGGACCATTTCACCCACAAATACCTGTTTGATCCCCAAAAGAGGACATTTTCTTCCAGAAATGCCACATTGCTCCCAAATATATCACATCTTCTCCAAGAAATACCAGGTTTCCCCCTTCAAATAGGACCTTTTCACCCACAAATACCTCTTTTATCCCCAAAATAGGACAGTTTCTTCCAGGAATGCCACATTTCTCCCAAATATATCACATCTTCTCCAAGAAATACCACGTTTCCCCCTTCAAATAGGACCTTTTCACCCACAAATACCTCTTTTATCCCTCCAAATAGGACAGTTTCTTCCAGAAAAGCCACATTTCTCCCAAATATATCACATATTCTCCAAGAAATACCAGGTTTCCCCCTTCAAATAGGACCTTTTCACCCACAAATACCTCTTTTATCCCCAAAAGAGGACAGTTTCTTCCAGAAAGGCCACATTGCTCCCAAATAGATCACATCTTCTCCAAGAAATACCACGTTTCCCCTGGAAATAGGACCTTTTCACCTACAAATACCTGTTTGATCCCCAAAATAGGACATTGTCTTCCAGAAATGCCACATTTCTCCCAAATATATCACATCTTCTCCAAGAAATACCAGGATTCCTCCTGAAATAGGAACTTTTCTCCCGCAAATACCTGCCTTCTCCCCCCAAATTGAACTATTTCTTCCAGAAATGCCACATTTCTCCCGAATATATCACATCTTCTCCAAGAAATACCAGCTTTCCCCCTTCAAATATGACCTTTTCACCCACAAATACCTGTTTGATCCCCAAAAGAGGACAGTTTCTTACAGACATGCCACATTTCTACCAAGTATATCACATCTTCTACAAGAAATACCAGGATTCCTCCTTCAAATAGGACCTGTTCTCCCACAAATACCAGCCTTCTCCCCCCAAATAGGACAGTTTCTTCCAGAAATGCCACATTTCTCCCAAACATATCACATCTTCTCCAAGAAATACCAGCTTTCCCCCTTCAAATAGGACCTTTTCACCCACAATTACCTCTTTTATCCCCAAAAGAGGACAGTTTCTTCCAGAAATGCCATATTTCTCCCAAATATATCACATCTTCTCCAAGAAATACCAGGGTTCCCCCTTCAAATAGGACCTTTTCACCCACAAATACCTGTTTGATCCCCAAAACTGGACAGTTTCTTCCAGAAAGGCCACATTTCTCCCAAATATATCGCATCTTCTCCAAGAAATACCACGTTTCCCCCTTGAAATAGGACCTTTTCACCCACAAATTCCCGCCTTCTCCCCCCAAATTGGACATTTTCTTCCAGAAATGCCCGATTTCTCCCAAATATATCACATCTTCTCCAAGAAATACCAGGTTTCCCCCTTCAAATAGGACCTTTTCACCCACTAATACCTCTTTTATCCCCAAAATAGGACAGTTCCTTTCAGAAAGGCCACATTGCTCCCAAATAGATCACTTCTTCCCCAAGAAATACCACGTTTGCCCCTTCAAATAGGACCTTTTCAAACACAAATACCTCTTTTATCCCCAAAAGAGGACAGTTTCTTCCAGAAATGCCACATTTCTCCCAAATATATCACATCTTCTCCAAGAAATACCAGCTTTCCCCCTCGAAATAGGACCTTTTCACCCTCAAATACCCCTTTTTTCCCCAAAAGAGGACAGTTTCTTCCAGACATGCCATATTTCTCCCAAATAGATCACATCTTCTCCAAGAAATACCAGGATTCCTCCTTCAAATAGAACCTTTTCACCCACAAATAGCTGTTTTATCCCCAAAATAGGACATTTTCTGCCGGAAACGCCAGATTTCTTCCAAATATATCACATCTTCTCCAAGAAATACCACGTTTCCCCCTTCAAATAGGACCTTTTCACCCACAAATACCTCTTTTATCCCCAAAAGAGGACAGTTTCTTCCAGAAATGCCACATTTCTCCCAAATATATCACATCTTCTCCAAGAAATAACAGGTTTCCCCCTTCAAATAGGACCTTTTCACCCACAAATACCTCTTTTATCCCCAAAAGAGGACTTTTTCTTCCAGAAAGGCCACATTTCTCCCAAATAGATCACATCTTCTCCAAGAAATACCAGCTTTCCCCCTTCAAATAGGACCTTTTCTCCCACAAATACCTGTTTTATCCCCAAAATAGGACAGTTTCTTCCAGACATGCCACATTTCTCCCAAATAGATCACATCTTCTCCAAGAAATACCACGTTTCCCCCTTCAAATAGGACCTTTTCACCCACAAATACCTCTTGTATCCCCAAAATAGGACAGTGTCTTCCAGAAATGCCACATTTCTCCCAAATATATCACATCTTCTCCAAGAAATACCAGGGTTCCCCCTTCAAATAGGACCTTTTCACCCACAAATACCTGTTTGATCCCCAAAACTGGACAGTTTCTTCCAGAAAGGCCACATTTCTCCCAAATATATCGCATCTTCTCCAAGAAATACCACGTTTCCCCCTTGAAATAGGACCTTTTCACCCACAAATACCCGCCTTCTCCCCCCAAATTGGACATTTTCTTCCAGACATGCCACATTTCTCCCAAATAGATCACATCTTCTCCAAGAAATACCAGCTTTCCCCCTTCAAATAGGACCTTTTCACCCACTAATACCTCTTTTATCCCCAAAAGAGGACAGTTTCTTCCAGAAATGCCACATTGCTCCCAAATAGATCACATCTTCCCCAAGAAATACCACGTTTGCCCCTTCAAATAGGAACTTTTCAAACACAAATACCTCTTTTATCCCCAAAAGAGGACAGTTTCTTCCAGAAATGCCTGATTTCTCCCAAATATATCACATCTTCTCCAAGAAATACCAGCTTTCCCCCTCGAAATAGGACCTTTTCACCCTCAAATACCCCTTTTTTCCCAAAAAGAGGACAGTTTCTTCCAGACATGCCATATTTCTCCCAAATAGATCACATCTTCTCCAAGAAATACCAGGATTCCCCCTTCAAATAGAACCTTTTCACCCACAAATACCTGTTTTATCCCCAAAAGAGGACATTTTCTGCCGGAAACGCCAGATTTCTTCCAAATATATCACATCTTCTCCAAGAAATACCAGCTTTCCCCCTTCAAATAGGACCTTTTCACCCACAAATACCTCTTTTATCCCCAAAATACGACAGTTTCTTCCACAAATGCCACATTTCTCCCAAAAAGATCACATCTTCTCCAAGAAATACCAGGGTTCCCCCTTCAAATAGGACCTTTTCACCCACAAATACCTCTTCTATCCCCAAAAGAGGACAGTTTCTTCCAGAAAGGCCACATTTCTCCCAAATACATCACATCTTCTCCAAGAAATACCAGCTTTCCCCCTTCAAATAGGACCTTTTCTCCCACAAATGCCTGTTTTATCCCCAAAATAGGACAGTTTCTTCCAGAAATGCCACATTTCTCCCAAATAGATCACATCTTCTACAAGAAATACCAGGTTTCCCCCTTCAAATAGGACCTTTTCTCCCACAAATGCCTGTTTTATCCCCAAAAGAGGACAGTTTCTTCCAGAAAGGCCACATTTCTCCCAAATACATCACATCTTCTCCAAGAAATACCAGCTTTCCCCCTTCAAATAGGACCTTTTCTCCCACAAATGCCTGTTTTATCCCCAAAATAGGACAGTTTCTTCCAGAAATGCCACATTTCTCCCAAATAGATCACATCTTCTCCAAGAAATACCAGCTTTCCCCCTTCAAATAGGACCTTTTCTCCCACAAATACCTGTTTTATCCCCAAAATAGGACAGTTTCTTCCAGACATGCCACATTTCTCCCAAATAGATCACATCTTCTCCAAGAAATACCACGTTTCCCCCTTCAAATAGGACCTTTTCACCCACAAATACCTCTTGTATCCCCAAAAGAGGACAGTGTCTTCCAGAAATGCCACATTTCTCCCAAATATATCACATCTTCTCCAAGAAATACCAGGGTTCCCCCTTCAAATAGGACCTTTTCACCCACAAATACCTGTTTGATCCCCAAAACTGGACAGTTTCTTCCAGAAAGGCCACATTTCTCCCAAATATATCGCATCTTCTCCAAGAAATACCACGTTTCCCCCTTGAAATAGGACCTTTTCACCCACAAATACCCGCCTTCTCCCCCCAAATTGGACATTTTCTTCCAGACATGCCACATTTCTCCCAAATAGATCACATCTTCTCCAAGAAATACCAGCTTTCCCCCTTCAAATAGGACCTTTTCACCCACTAATACCTCTTTTATCCCCAAAAGAGGACAGTTTCTTCCAGAAATGCCACATTGCTCCCAAATAGATCACATCTTCCCCAAGAAATACCACGTTTGCCCCTTCAAATAGGAACTTTTCAAACACAAATACCTCTTTTATCCCCAAAAGAGGACAGTTTCTTCCAGAAATGCCTGATTTCTCCCAAATATATCACATCTTCTCCAAGAAATACCAGCTTTCCCCCTCGAAATAGGACCTTTTCACCCTCAAATACCCCTTTTTTCCCAAAAAGAGGACAGTTTCTTCCAGACATGCCATATTTCTCCCAAATAGATCACATCTTCTCCAAGAAATACCAGGATTCCCCCTTCAAATAGAACCTTTTCACCCACAAATACCTGTTTTATCCCCAAAAGAGGACATTTTCTGCCGGAAACGCCAGATTTCTTCCAAATATATCACATCTTCTCCAAGAAATACCAGCTTTCCCCCTTCAAATAGGACCTTTTCACCCACAAATACCTCTTTTATCCCCAAAATACGACAGTTTCTTCCACAAATGCCACATTTCTCCCAAAAAGATCACATCTTCTCCAAGAAATACCAGGGTTCCCCCTTCAAATAGGACCTTTTCACCCACAAATACCTCTTTTATCCCCAAAAGAGGACAGTTTCTTCCAGAAAGGCCACATTTCTCCCAAATACATCACATCTTCTCCAAGAAATACCAGCTTTCCCCCTTCAAATAGGACCTTTTCTCCCACAAATGCCTGTTTTATCCCCAAAATAGGACAGTTTCTTCCAGAAATGCCACATTTCTCCCAAATAGATCACATCTTCTACAAGAAATACCAGGTTTCCCCCTTCAAATAGGACCTTTTCACCCACAAATACCTCTTTTATCCCCAAAAGAGGACAGTTTCTTCCAGAAATGCCACATTTCTCCCAAATATATCACATCTTCTCCAAGAAATACCAGGGTTCCCCCTTCAAATAGGACCTTTTCACCCACAAATACCAGTTTGATCCCCAAAACTGGACAGTTTCTTCCAGAAAGGCCACATTTCTCCCAAATAGATCACATCTTCTCCAAGAAATACCACGTTTCCCCCTTGAAATAGGACCTTTCACCCACAAATACCCGCCTTCTCCCCCCAAATTGGACATTTTCTTCCAGACATGCCACATTTCTCCCAAATATATCACATCTTCTCCAAGAAATACCAGGTTTCCCCATTCAAATAGGACCTTTTCACCCACTAATACCTCTTTTATCCCCAAAAGAGGACAGTTTCTTCCAGAAATGCCACATTGCTCCCAAATAGATCACATCTTCCCCAAGAAAAACCATGTTTGCCCCTTCAAATAGGAACTTTTCAAACACAAATACCTCTTTTATCCCCAAAAGAGGACAGTTTCTTCCAGACATGCCACATTTCTCCCAAATATATCACATCTTCTCCAAGAAATACCAACTTTCCCCCTCGAAATAGGACCTTTTCACCCTCAAATACCTCTTTTATGCCCAAAATAGGACACTTTCTTCCTGACATGCCACATTTCTCCCAAATATATCACATCTTCTCCAAGAAATACCAGCTTTCCCCCTTGAAATAGGTCCTTTTCACCCACAAATTCCTCTTTCATCCGCAAAATAGGACAGTTTCTTCCAGAAATGCCACATTTCTCCCAAATTGATCACATCTTCTCCAAGAAATACCAGCTTTCCCCCTTCAAATAGGACCTTTTCACCCACAAATACCTGTTTTATCCCCAAAATACGACAGTTTCTTCCAGAAATGCCACATTTCTCCCAAATAGATCACATCTTCTCCAAGAAATACCAGCTTTCCCCCTTCAAATAGGACCTTTTCACCTACAAATACTTGTTTCATCCCCAAAATAGGACAGTTTCTTCCAGAAAGGCCAGATTTCTCCCAAATATATCGCATCTTCTCCAAGAAATACCAGCTTTCCCCCTTCAAATAGGACCTTTTCACCCACAAATACCCGCCTTCTGTCCCCAAATTGGACATTTTCTTCCAGAAATGCCTGATTTCTCCCAAATATATCACATCTTCTCCAAGAAATAACAGGGTTCCCCCTTCAAATAGGACCTTTTCACCCACAAATACCTCTTTTATCCCCAAAAGAGGACAGTTTCTTCCAGACATGCCACAATTCTCACAAATAGATCACATCTTCTCCAAGAAATACCATGATTCCTCCTTCAAATAGGACATTATCTCCCACAAATACCAGCCTTCTCCCCCGAAATAGGACATCTTTTTTCCAGAAATGCCAGATGTCTCCCAAATATATCACATCTTCTCCAAGAAATACCAGCTTTCCCCCTTCAAATAGGACCTTTACACCCACAAATACCTCTTTTATCCCCAAAATACGACAGTTTCTTCCAGAAATGCCACATTTCTCCCAAATAGATCACATCTTCTCCAAGAAATACCAGGTTTCCCCCTTCAAATAGGACCTTTTCACCCACAAATACCTCTTCTATCCCCAAAATAGGACAGTTTCTTCCAGACATGCCACATTTCTCCCAAATATATCACATCTTCTCCAAGAAATACCACGTTTCCCCCTTCAAATTGGAACTTTTCACCCACAAATACCTCTTTTATCCCCAAAAGAGGACAGTTTCTTCCAGAAATGCCACATTTCTCCCAAATAGATCACATCTTCTCCAAGAAATACCACGTTTCCCCCTTCAAATAGGACCTTTTCACCCACAAATACCTCTTTTATCCCCAAAAGAGGACAGTTTCTTCCAGACATGCTACATTTCTCCCAAATAGATCACATCTTCTCCAAGAAATACCAGCTTTCCTCCTGAAATATTACCTTTTCACCCACAAATACCTGTTTGATCCCCAAAATAGGACAGTTTCCTCCAGACATGCCACATTACTCCCAAATATATCACATCTTCTCCAAGAAATACAAGCTTTCCCCCTTCAAATAGGGCCTTTTCACCCACAAATACCTCTTTCATCCCCAAAATAGGACAGTTTCTTCCAGACATGCCACATTTCTCCCAAATAGATCACATCTTCTCCAAGAAATACCAGCTTTCCCCCTTCAAATAGGACCTTTTCACCTACAAATACTTGCTTCATCCCCAAAATAGGACAGTTTCTTCCAGAAAGGCCAGATTTCTCCCAAATAGATCACATCTTCTCCAAGAAATACCAGCTTTCCCCCTTCAAATAGGACCTTTTCACCCACAAATACCCGCCGTCTGTCCCCAAATTGGACATTTTCTTCCAGAAATGCCTGATTTCTCCCAAATATATCACATCTTCTCCAAGAAATAACAGGTTTTCCCCTTCAAATAGAACCTTTTCACCCACAAATACCTCTTTTATCCCCAAAAGAGGACAGTTTCTTCCAGACATGCCACAATTCTCCCAAATAGATCACATCTTCTCCAAGAAATACCATGATTCCTCCTTCAAATAGGACATTATCTCCCACAAATACCAGCCTTCTCCCCCGAAATAGGACATTTTTTTTCCAGAAATGCCAGATTTCTCCCAAATATATCTCATCTTCTCCAAGAAATACCAGCTTTCCCCCTTCAAATAGGACCTTTTCTCCCACAAATACCTCTTTTATCCCCAAAAGAGGACAGTTTCTGCCAGAAAGGCCACATTTCTCCCGAATAGATCACATATTCTCCAAGAAATACGAGGTTTCCCCCTTCAAATAGGACCTTTTCACCCACAAATACCTCTTCTATCCCCAAAAGAGGATCGTTTCTTCCAGACATGCCACAATTCTCCCAAATAGATCACATCTTCTCCAAGAAATACCACGTTTCCCCCTTCAAATAGGACCTTTTCACCCACAAATACCTCTTTTATCCCCAAAAGAGGACAGTTTCTGCCAGAAAGGCCACATTTCTCCCAAATATATCACCTCTTCTTCAAGAAATACCAGCTTTCCCCCTTTAAATAGGAACTTTTCACCCAAAAATACCTCTTTTATCCCCAAAATAGGACAGTTTATTCCAGACATTCTACATTTCTCCCAAATAGATCACATCTTCTCCAAGAAATACCAGGTTTCCCCCTTCAAATATTACCTTTTCACCCACAAATACCTGTTTGATTCCCAAAATAGGACAGTTTCTTCCAGACATGCCACATTTCTCCCAAATAGATCACATCTTCTCCAAGAAATACCAGCTTTCCATCTTGAAATAGGAACTTTACACACAAAAAAACCTCTTTTATCCGCGAAATAGGACACTTTCTTCCAGACATGCCACATTTCTCCCAAATATATCACATCTTCTCCAAGAAATACCACGTTTCCCCCTTCAAATAGGACCTTTTCTCCGACAAATACCCGCCTTCGCCCCCCAAATTGCACATTTTCTTCCAGAAATGCCTGATTTCTCCCAAAAATATCACATCTTCTCCAAGAAATACCAGGGTTCCCCCTTCAAATAGGACCTTTTCACCCACAAATTCCTCTTTTATCCCAAAAATATAACAGATTCTTCAAGAAAGGCCACATTTCTCCCAAATAGATCACATCTTCCCCAAGAAATACCACGTTTCCCCTTCAAATAGGACCTTTTCAAACACAAATACCTCTTTTATCCCCAAAATAGGACAGTTTCTTCCAGAAATGCCACATTTCGCCCAAATATATCACATCTTCTCTAAGAAATACCAGGTTTCCCCCTTCAAATAGGACCTTTTCACCAACAAACACCTGTTTTATCCCCAAAAGAGGACAGTTTCTTCCAGACATGCTACATTTCTCCCAAATAGATCACATCTTCTCCAAGAAATACCAGCTTTCCTCCTGAAATATTACCTTTTCACCCACAAATACCTGTTTGATCCCCAAAATAGGACAGTTTCTTCCAGACATGCCACATTTCTCCCAAATATATCACATCTTCTCCAAGAAATACAAGCTTTCCCCCTTGAAATAGGGCCTTTTCACCCACAAATACCTCTTTCATCCCCAAAATAGGACAGTTTCTTCCAGACATGCCACATTTCTCCCAAATATATCACATCTTCTCCAAGTAATACCAGCTTTCCCCCTTCAAATAGGACCTTTTCACCCACAAATACCTGTTTTATCCCCAAAAGAGGACAGTTTCTTCCAGAAATGCCACATTTCTCCCAAATAGATCACATCTTCTCCAAGAAATACCAGCTTTCCCCCTTCAAATAGGACCTTTTCACCTACAAATACTTGCTTCATCCCCAAAATAGGACAGTTTCTTCCAGAAAGGCCAGATTTCTCCCAAATAGATCACATCTTCTCCAAGAAATACCAGCTTTCCCCCTTCAAATAGGACCTTTTCACCCACAAATACCTGCCGTCTGTCCCCAAATTGGACATTTTCTTCCAGAAATGCCTGATTTCTCCCAAATATATCACATCTTCTCCAAGAAATACCAGGTTTCCCCCTTCAAATAGAACCTTTTCACCCACAAATACCTCTTTTATCCCCAAAATAGGACAGTTTCTTCCAGACATGCCACAATTCTCCCAAATAGATCACATCTTCTCCAAGAAATACCATGATTCCTCCTTCAAATAGGACATTATCTCCCACAAATACCAGCCTTCTCCCCGGAAATAGGACATTTTTTTTCCAGAAATGCCAGATTTCTCCCAAATAGATCACATCTTCTCCAAGAAATACCAGCTTTCCCCCTTCAAATAGGACCTTTTCTCCCACAAATACCTCTTTTATCCCCAGAAGAGGACAGTTTCTGCCAGAAAGGCCACATTTCTCCCAAATAGATCACATCTTCTCCAAGAAATACCAGGTTTCCCCCTTCAAATAGGACCTTTTCACCCACAAATACCTCTTCTATCCCCAAAAGAGGATCGTTTCTTCCAGACATGCCACATTTCTCCCAAATATATCACATCTTCTCCAAGAAATACCAGCTTTCCCCCTTCAAATTGGAACTTTTCACCCACAAATACCTCTTTTCTCCCCAAAAGAGGACAGTTTCTTCCAGAAATGCCACAATTCTCCCAAATATATCACATCTTCTTCAAGAAATACCAGCTTTCCCCCTTCAAATAGGACCTTTTCACCCAAAAATACCTCTTTTATCCCCAAAATAGGACAGTTTCTTCCAGACATGCTACATTTCTCCCAAATAGATCACATCTTCTCCAAGAAATACCAGGTTTCCTCCTGAAATATTACCTTTTCACCCACAAATACCTGTTTGATTCCCAAAATAGGACAGTTTCTTCCAGACATGCCACATTTCTCCCAAATACATCACATCTTCTCCAAGAAATACCAGGTTTCCCCCTTCAAATAGGACCTTTTCACCAACAAACACCTGTTTTATCCCCAAAAGACGACAGTCTCTTCCAGACATGCCACATTTCTCCCAAATAGATCACATCTTCTCCAAGAAATACCAGCTTTCCCCTTCGAAATAGGACCTTTTCACCCACAAATACCTCTTTTATCCCCAAAATACGACAGTTTCTTCCACAAATGCCACATTTCTCCCAAATATATCACATCTTCTCCAAGAAATACCAGCTTTCCCCCTTCAAATAGGACCTTTTCAAACACAAATACCTCTTCTATCCCCAGAAGAGGACAGTTTCTTCCTGACATGCCACATTTCGCCCAAATAGATCACATCTTCTCCAAGAAATACCTGGTTTCCCCCTTCAAATAGAACCTTTTCACCCACAAATACCTCTTTTATCCCCAAAATAGGACAGTTTCTTCCTGACATGCCACATTTCTCCCAAATAGATCACATCTTCTCCAAGAAATACCAGCTTTCCCCCTTCAAATAGGACCTTTTCAACCACAAATACCTCTTTTTTCCCCAAAATACGACAGTTTCTTCCAGACATGCCACATTTCTCCCAAATATATCACATCTTCTCCAAGAAATACCACGTTTCCCCCTTGAAATAGGACCTTTTCACCCACGAATACCTCTTTTATCCCCAAAATACGACAGTTTCTTCCACAAATGCCACATTTCTCCCAAATATAGCACATCTTCTCCAAGAAATACCAGGTTTCCCCCTTAAAATAGGACCTTTTCACCCACAAATACCTCTTTCATCCCCAAAATAGGACAGTTTCTTCCAGAAACGCCAGATTTCTCCCAAATAGATCACATCTTCTCCAAGAAATACCAGGTTTCCCCCTTCAAATTGGAACTTTTCACCCACAAATACCCGCCTTCTGTCCCCAAATTGGACATTTTCTTCCAGAAATGCCTGATTTCTCCCAAATATATCACATCTTCTCCAAGAAATACCAGCTTTCCCCCTTCAAATAGGACCTTTACACCCACAAATACCTCTTTTATCCCCAAAAGAGGACAGTTTCTTCCAGAAATGCCACATTTCTCCCAAATGTATCACATCTTCTCCAAGAAATACCAGGGATCCCCTTTGAAATAGGACCTTTTCACCCACAAATACCTCTTTTATCCCCAAAATTTATATTTTCTTCCAGAAATGCCACATTTCTCCCAAATAGATCACATCTTCTCCAAGAAATACCAGGGTTCCCCCTTCAAATAGGACCATTTCACCCACAAATACCTCTTTTATCCCCAAAAGAGGACAGTTTCTTCCAGAAATGCCACATTTCTCCCAAATAGATCACATCTTCTCCAAGAAATACCAGCTTTCCCCCTTCAAATAGGACCTTTTCTCCCACAAATACCTCTTTTATCCCCAAAAGAGGACAGTTTCTGCCAGAAAGGCCACATTTCTCCCAAATAGATCACATCTTCTCCAAGAAATACCAGGGTTCCCCCTTCAAATAGGACCTTTTCACCCACAAATACCTCTTCTATCCCCAAAAGAGGATCGTTTCTTCCAGACATGCCACATTTCTCCCAAATAGATCACATCTTCTCCAAGTAATACCAGCTTTCCCCCTTCAAATAGGACCTTTTCACCCACAAATACCTGTTTTATCCCCAAAAGAGGACAGTTTCTTCCAGAAATGCCACATTTCTCCCAAATAGATCACATCTTCTCCAAGAAATACCAGCTTTCCCCCTTCAAATAGGACCTTTTCACCTACAAATACTTGCTTCATCCCCAAAATAGGACAGTTTCTTCCAGAAAGGCCAGATTTCTCCCAAATAGATCACATCTTCTCCAAGAAATACCAGCTTTCCCCCTTCAAATAGGACCTTTTCACCCACAAATACCTGCCGTCTGTCCCCAAATTGGGCATTTTCTTCCAGAAATGCCTGATTTCTCCCAAATATATCACATCTTCTCCAAGAAATACCAGGTTTCCCCCTTCAAATAGAACCTTTTCACCCACAAATACCTCTTTTATCCCCAAAAGAGGACAGTTTCTGCCAGAAAGGCCACATTTCTCCCAAATATATCACCTCTTCTTCAAGAAATACCAGCTTTCCCCCTTTAAATAGGAACTTTTCACCCAAAAATACCTCTTTTATCCCCAAAATAGGACAGTTTATTCCAGACATTCTACATTTCTCCCAAATAGATCACATCTTCTCCAAGAAATACCAGGTTTCCCCCTTCAAATATTACCTTTTCACCCACAAATACCTGTTTGATTCCCAAAATAGGACAGTTTCTTCCAGACATGCCACATTTCTCCCAAATAGATCACATCTTCTCCAAGAAATACCAGCTTTCCATCTTGAAATAGGAACTTTACACACAAAAAAACCTCTTTTATCCGCGAAATAGGACACTTTCTTCCAGACATGCCACATTTCTCCCAAATATATCACATCTTCTCCAAGAAATACCACGTTTCCCCCTTCAAATAGGACCTTTTCTCCGACAAATACCCGCCTTCGCCCCCCAAATTGCACATTTTCTTCCAGAAATGCCTGATTTCTCCCAAAAATATCACATCTTCTCCAAGAAATACCAGGGTTCCCCCTTCAAATAGGACCTTTTCACCCACAAATTCCTCTTTTATCCCAAAAATATAACAGATTCTTCAAGAAAGGCCACATTTCTCCCAAATAGATCACATCTTCCCCAAGAAATACCACGTTTCCCCTTCAAATAGGACCTTTTCAAACACAAATACCTCTTTTATCCCCAAAATAGGACAGTTTCTTCCAGAAATGCCACATTTCGCCCAAATATATCACATCTTCTCTAAGAAATACCAGGTTTCCCCCTTCAAATAGGACCTTTTCACCAACAAACACCTGTTTTATCCCCAAAAGAGGACAGTTTCTTCCAGACATGCTACATTTCTCCCAAATAGATCACATCTTCTCCAAGAAATACCAGCTTTCCTCCTGAAATATTACCTTTTCACCCACAAATACCTGTTTGATCCCCAAAATAGGACAGTTTCTTCCAGACATGCCACATTTCTCCCAAATATATCACATCTTCTCCAAGAAATACAAGCTTTCCCCCTTGAAATAGGGCCTTTTCACCCACAAATACCTCTTTCATCCCCAAAATAGGACAGTTTCTTCCAGACATGCCACATTTCTCCCAAATATATCACATCTTCTCCAAGTAATACCAGCTTTCCCCCTTCAAATAGGACCTTTTCACCCACAAATACCTGTTTTATCCCCAAAAGAGGACAGTTTCTTCCAGAAATGCCACATTTCTCCCAAATAGATCACATCTTCTCCAAGAAATACCAGCTTTCCCCCTTCAAATAGGACCTTTTCACCTACAAATACTTGCTTCATCCCCAAAATAGGACAGTTTCTTCCAGAAAGGCCAGATTTCTCCCAAATAGATCACATCTTCTCCAAGAAATACCAGCTTTCCCCCTTCAAATAGGACCTTTTCACCCACAAATACCTGCCGTCTGTCCCCAAATTGGACATTTTCTTCCAGAAATGCCTGATTTCTCCCAAATATATCACATCTTCTCCAAGAAATACCAGGTTTCCCCCTTCAAATAGAACCTTTTCACCCACAAATACCTCTTTTATCCCCAAAATAGGACAGTTTCTTCCAGACATGCCACAATTCTCCCAAATAGATCACATCTTCTCCAAGAAATACCATGATTCCTCCTTCAAATAGGACATTATCTCCCACAAATACCAGCCTTCTCCCCGGAAATAGGACATTTTTTTTCCAGAAATGCCAGATTTCTCCCAAATAGATCACATCTTCTCCAAGAAATACCAGCTTTCCCCCTTCAAATAGGACCTTTTCTCCCACAAATACCTCTTTTATCCCCAGAAGAGGACAGTTTCTGCCAGAAAGGCCACATTTCTCCCAAATAGATCACATCTTCTCCAAGAAATACCAGGTTTCCCCCTTCAAATAGGACCTTTTCACCCACAAATACCTCTTCTATCCCCAAAAGAGGATCGTTTCTTCCAGACATGCCACATTTCTCCCAAATATATCACATCTTCTCCAAGAAATACCAGCTTTCCCCCTTCAAATTGGAACTTTTCACCCACAAATACCTCTTTTCTCCCCAAAAGAGGACAGTTTCTTCCAGAAATGCCACAATTCTCCCAAATATATCACATCTTCTTCAAGAAATACCAGCTTTCCCCCTTCAAATAGGACCTTTTCACCCAAAAATACCTCTTTTATCCCCAAAATAGGACAGTTTCTTCCAGACATGCTACATTTCTCCCAAATAGATCACATCTTCTCCAAGAAATACCAGGTTTCCTCCTGAAATATTACCTTTTCACCCACAAATACCTGTTTGATTCCCAAAATAGGACAGTTTCTTCCAGACATGCCACATTTCTCCCAAATACATCACATCTTCTCCAAGAAATACCAGGTTTCCCCCTTCAAATAGGACCTTTTCACCAACAAACACCTGTTTTATCCCCAAAAGACGACAGTCTCTTCCAGACATGCCACATTTCTCCCAAATAGATCACATCTTCTCCAAGAAATACCAGCTTTCCCCTTCGAAATAGGACCTTTTCACCCACAAATACCTCTTTTATCCCCAAAATACGACAGTTTCTTCCACAAATGCCACATTTCTCCCAAATATATCACATCTTCTCCAAGAAATACCAGCTTTCCCCCTTCAAATAGGACCTTTTCAAACACAAATACCTCTTCTATCCCCAGAAGAGGACAGTTTCTTCCTGACATGCCACATTTCGCCCAAATAGATCACATCTTCTCCAAGAAATACCTGGTTTCCCCCTTCAAATAGAACCTTTTCACCCACAAATACCTCTTTTATCCCCAAAATAGGACAGTTTCTTCCTGACATGCCACATTTCTCCCAAATAGATCACATCTTCTCCAAGAAATACCAGCTTTCCCCCTTCAAATAGGACCTTTTCAACCACAAATACCTCTTTTTTCCCCAAAATACGACAGTTTCTTCCAGACATGCCACATTTCTCCCAAATATATCACATCTTCTCCAAGAAATACCACGTTTCCCCCTTGAAATAGGACCTTTTCACCCACGAATACCTCTTTTATCCCCAAAATACGACAGTTTCTTCCACAAATGCCACATTTCTCCCAAATATAGCACATCTTCTCCAAGAAATACCAGGTTTCCCCCTTAAAATAGGACCTTTTCACCCACAAATACCTCTTTCATCCCCAAAATAGGACAGTTTCTTCCAGAAACGCCAGATTTCTCCCAAATAGATCACATCTTCTCCAAGAAATACCAGGTTTCCCCCTTCAAATTGGAACTTTTCACCCACAAATACCCGCCTTCTGTCCCCAAATTGGACATTTTCTTCCAGAAATGCCTGATTTCTCCCAAATATATCACATCTTCTCCAAGAAATACCAGCTTTCCCCCTTCAAATAGGACCTTTACACCCACAAATACCTCTTTTATCCCCAAAAGAGGACAGTTTCTTCCAGAAATGCCACATTTCTCCCAAATGTATCACATCTTCTCCAAGAAATACCAGGGATCCCCTTTGAAATAGGACCTTTTCACCCACAAATACCTCTTTTATCCCCAAAATTTATATTTTCTTCCAGAAATGCCACATTTCTCCCAAATAGATCACATCTTCTCCAAGAAATACCAGGGTTCCCCCTTCAAATAGGACCATTTCACCCACAAATACCTCTTTTATCCCCAAAAGAGGACAGTTTCTTCCAGAAATGCCACATTTCTCCCAAATAGATCACATCTTCTCCAAGAAATACCAGCTTTCCCCCTTCAAATAGGACCTTTTCTCCCACAAATACCTCTTTTATCCCCAAAAGAGGACAGTTTCTGCCAGAAAGGCCACATTTCTCCCAAATAGATCACATCTTCTCCAAGAAATACCAGGGTTCCCCCTTCAAATAGGACCTTTTCACCCACAAATACCTCTTCTATCCCCAAAAGAGGATCGTTTCTTCCAGACATGCCACATTTCTCCCAAATAGATCACATCTTCTCCAAGTAATACCAGCTTTCCCCCTTCAAATAGGACCTTTTCACCCACAAATACCTGTTTTATCCCCAAAAGAGGACAGTTTCTTCCAGAAATGCCACATTTCTCCCAAATAGATCACATCTTCTCCAAGAAATACCAGCTTTCCCCCTTCAAATAGGACCTTTTCACCTACAAATACTTGCTTCATCCCCAAAATAGGACAGTTTCTTCCAGAAAGGCCAGATTTCTCCCAAATAGATCACATCTTCTCCAAGAAATACCAGCTTTCCCCCTTCAAATAGGACCTTTTCACCCACAAATACCTGCCGTCTGTCCCCAAATTGGGCATTTTCTTCCAGAAATGCCTGATTTCTCCCAAATATATCACATCTTCTCCAAGAAATACCAGGTTTCCCCCTTCAAATAGAACCTTTTCACCCACAAATACCTCTTTTATCCCCAAAATAGGACAGTTTCTTCCAGACATGCCACAATTCTCCCAAATAGATCACATCTTCTCCAAGAAATACCATGATTCCTCCTTCAAATAGGACATTATCTCCCACAAATACCAGCCTTCTCCCCGGAAATAGGACATTTTTTTTCCAGAAATGCCAGATTTCTCCCAAATAGATCACATCTTCTCCAAGAAATACCAGCTTTCCCCCTTCAAATAGGACCTTTTCTCCCACAAATACCTCTTTTATCCCCAGAAGAGGACAGTTTCTGCCAGAAAGGCCACATTTCTCCCAAATAGATCACATCTTCTCCAAGAAATACCAGGTTTCCCCCTTCAAATAGGACCTTTTCACCCACAAATACCTCTTCTATCCCCAAAAGAGGATCGTTTCTTCCAGACATGCCACATTTCTCCCAAATATATCACATCTTCTCCAAGAAATACCAGCTTTCCCCCTTCAAATTGGAACTTTTCACCCACAAATACCTCTTTTCTCCCCAAAAGAGGACAGTTTCTTCCAGAAATGCCACAATTCTCCCAAATATATCACATCTTCTTCAAGAAATACCAGCTTTCCCCCTTCAAATAGGACCTTTTCACCCAAAAATACCTCTTTTATCCCCAAAATAGGACAGTTTCTTCCAGACATGCTACATTTCTCCCAAATAGATCACATCTTCTCCAAGAAATACCAGGTTTCCTCCTGAAATATTACCTTTTCACCCACAAATACCTGTTTGATTCCCAAAATAGGACAGTTTCTTCCAGACATGCCACATTTCTCCCAAATACATCACATCTTCTCCAAGAAATACCAGGTTTCCCCCTTCAAATAGGACCTTTTCACCAACAAACACCTGTTTTATCCCCAAAAGACGACAGTCTCTTCCAGACATGCCACATTTCTCCCAAATAGATCACATCTTCTCCAAGAAATACCAGCTTTCCCCTTCGAAATAGGACCTTTTCACCCACAAATACCTCTTTTATCCCCAAAATACGACAGTTTCTTCCACAAATGCCACATTTCTCCCAAATATATCACATCTTCTCCAAGAAATACCAGCTTTCCCCCTTCAAATAGGACCTTTTCAAACACAAATACCTCTTCTATCCCCAGAAGAGGACAGTTTCTTCCTGACATGCCACATTTCGCCCAAATAGATCACATCTTCTCCAAGAAATACCTGGTTTCCCCCTTCAAATAGAACCTTTTCACCCACAAATACCTCTTTTATCCCCAAAATAGGACAGTTTCTTCCTGACATGCCACATTTCTCCCAAATAGATCACATCTTCTCCAAGAAATACCAGCTTTCCCCCTTCAAATAGGACCTTTTCAACCACAAATACCTCTTTTTTCCCCAAAATACGACAGTTTCTTCCAGACATGCCACATTTCTCCCAAATATATCACATCTTCTCCAAGAAATACCACGTTTCCCCCTTGAAATAGGACCTTTTCACCCACGAATACCTCTTTTATCCCCAAAATACGACAGTTTCTTCCACAAATGCCACATTTCTCCCAAATATAGCACATCTTCTCCAAGAAATACCAGGTTTCCCCCTTAAAATAGGACCTTTTCACCCACAAATACCTCTTTCATCCCCAAAATAGGACAGTTTCTTCCAGAAACGCCAGATTTCTCCCAAATAGATCACATCTTCTCCAAGAAATACCAGGTTTCCCCCTTCAAATTGGAACTTTTCACCCACAAATACCCGCCTTCTGTCCCCAAATTGGACATTTTCTTCCAGAAATGCCTGATTTCTCCCAAATATATCACATCTTCTCCAAGAAATACCAGCTTTCCCCCTTCAAATAGGACCTTTACACCCACAAATACCTCTTTTATCCCCAAAAGAGGACAGTTTCTTCCAGAAATGCCACATTTCTCCCAAATGTATCACATCTTCTCCAAGAAATACCAGGGATCCCCTTTGAAATAGGACCTTTTCACCCACAAATACCTCTTTTATCCCCAAAATTTATATTTTCTTCCAGAAATGCCACATTTCTCCCAAATAGATCACATCTTCTCCAAGAAATACCAGGGTTCCCCCTTCAAATAGGACCATTTCACCCACAAATACCTCTTTTATCCCCAAAAGAGGACAGTTTCTTCCAGAAATGCCACATTTCTCCCAAATAGATCACATCTTCTCCAAGAAATACCAGCTTTCCCCCTTCAAATAGGACCTTTTCTCCCACAAATACCTCTTTTATCCCCAAAAGAGGACAGTTTCTGCCAGAAAGGCCACATTTCTCCCAAATAGATCACATCTTCTCCAAGAAATACCAGGGTTCCCCCTTCAAATAGGACCTTTTCACCCACAAATACCTCTTCTATCCCCAAAAGAGGATCGTTTCTTCCAGACATGCCACATTTCTCCCAAATAGATCACATCTTCTCCAAGAAATACCAGCTTTCCCCCTTCAAATTGGAACTTTTCACCCACAAATACCTCTTTTATCCCCAAATGAGGACAGTTTCTTCCAGACATGTCACATTTCTCCCAAATATATCACATCTTCTGCAAGAAATACCAGCTTTCCCCCTTCAAATAGGACATTTTCTCCCACAAATACCTCTTTTATCCCCAAAATAGGACAGTTTCTTCCAGACATGCTACATTTCTCCCAAATAGATTACATCTTCTCCAAGAAATACCAGGTTTCCTCCTGAAATAGGAACTTTTCACCCACAAATACCTGTTTGATTCCCAAAATAGGACAGTTTCTTCCAGACATGCCACATTTCTCCCAAATAGATCACATCTTCTCCAAGAAATACCAGGTTTCCCTCTTGAAATAGGACTTTTACACACAAAAAAACCTCTTTTATCCCCGAAATAGGACACTTTCTTCCAGACATGCCACATTTCTCCCAAATATATCACATCTTCTCCAAGAAATACCACGTTTCCCCCTTCAAATAGGACCATTTCACCCACAAATACCTGTTTTATCCCCAAAAGAGGTCATTTTCTTCCAGAAATGCCACAATGCTCCCAAATATATCACATCTTCTCCAAGAAATACCAGGTTTCCCTCTTGAAATAGGAACTTTACACACAAAAAAACCTCTTTTATCCCCAAAATACGACAGTTTCTTCCAGAAATGCCATTTTCTCCCAAATATATCACATCTTCTCCAAGAAATACCACGTTTCCCCCTTCAAATAGGACCTTTTCAAACACAAATACCCGCCTTCGCCCACCAAATTGCGCATTTTCTTCCAGAAATGCCTGATTTCTCCCAAAAATATCACATCTTCTCCAAGAAATACCAGGGTTCCCCCTTCAAATAGGACCTTTTCACGCACAAACACCTCTTGTATCCCAAAAATATAACAGATTCTTCCAGAAATGCCACATTTCTCCCAAACAGATCACATCTTCCCCAAGAAATACCACGTTTCCCCCTTCAAATAGGACCTTTTCAAACACAAATACCTCTTTTATCCCCAAAAGAGGACAGTTTCTTCCAGAAATGCCACATTTCTCCCAAATAGATCACATCTTCTCCAAGAAATACCAGGGTTCCCCCTTCAAATAGGACCTTTTCACCCACAAACACCTGCTTTATCCCCAAAATAGGACAGTTTCTTCCAGACATGCCACATTTATCCCAAATATATCTCATCTTCTCCAAGAAATAACAGGGTTCCCCCTTCGAATAGGACCTTTTCACCCACAAATGCCTGTTTTATCCCCAAAATAGGACAGTTTCTTCCTGACATGTCACATTTCTTCCAAATAAATCACATCTTCTCCAAGAAATACCAGGGTTCCCCCTTCAAATAGGACCTTTTCACCCACAAATACCTCTTTTCTCCCCCCAAATAGGACATTTTCCTCCAGAAATGTCACATATCTCCCAAATGTATCACATCTTCTCCAAGAAATACCAGCTTTCCCCCTAAAAATAGGACCTATTCAAACACAAATACCTCTTTTATCCCCAAAAGAGGACAGTTTCTTCCAGAAATGCTACATTTCTCCCAAATAGATCACATCTTCTCCAAGAAATACCACGTTACCCCCTTCAAATAGAACCTTTCCACCCACAAATACCTGTTTTATCCCCAAAATACGACAGATTCTTCCAGAAATGCCACATTTCTCCCAAGTATAGAACATCTTCTCCAAGAAATACCAGGATTCCCCCTTCAAATAGGACCTTTTCACCCACAAATACCTCTTTTATCCCCAAAATTGGAAAGCTTCTTCCATACATGCCACATTTCTCCCAAATAAATCACATCAACTCCAAGAAATACCAGGTTTCCCCATTCAAATAGAACCTTCTCACCCACAAATACCTGTTTTATCCCCCCAAATAGGACAGTTTCTTCCAGAAATGCCACATTTCTCCCAAATAGATCACATCTTCTCCAAGAAATACCAGGTTTCTCCCTTCAAATAGGACCTTTTCACCCACGAATACCTGTCTTATCCCCAAAATAGTACAGTTTCTTCCAGAAATGCCACATTTCTCCCAAATAAATCACATCTTCTCCAAGAAATACCAGGGATCCCCTTTGAAATAGGACCTTTTCACCCACAAATACCTGTTTTATCCCCAAAATTTATATTTTCTTCCAGAAATGCCACATTTCTCCCAAATAGATCACATCTTCTCCAAGAAATACCTGGGTTCCCCCTTCAAATAGGACCATTTCACCCACAAATACCTGTTTGATCCCCAAAAGAGGACATTTTCTTCCAGAAATGCCACATTGCTCCCAAATATATCACATCTTCTCCAAGAAATACCAGCTTTCCCCCTTCAAATAGGACCTTTTCACCCACAAATACCTCTTTTATCCCCAAAATAGGACAGTTTCTTCCAGAAATGCCACATTTCTCCCAGATATATCACATCTTCTCCAAGAAATACAAGCTTTCCCCCTTGAAATAGGACCTTTTCACCCACAAATACCTCTTTCATCTGCAAAATAGGACAGTTTCTTCCAGACATGCCACATTTCTCCCAAATAGATCACATCTTCTCCAAGTAATACCAGGTTTCCCCCTTCAAATAGGACCTTTTCACCCACAAATACCTGTTTTATCCCCAAAATACGACAGTTTCTTCCAGAAATGCCACATTTCTCCCAAATATATCACATCTTCTCCAAGAAATACCAGCTTTCCCCCTTCAAATAGGACCTTTTCACCTACAAATACTTGTTTCATCCCCAAAATAGGACAGTTTCTTCCAGAAAGGCCACATTTCTCCCAAATATAGCACATCTTCTCCAAGAAATACCAGCTTTCCCCCTTCAAATAGGACCTTTTCACCCACAAATAACCGCCTTCTGTCCCAAATTGGACATTTTCTTCCAGAAATGCCTGATTTCTCCCAAATATATCACATCTCCTCCTAGAAATACCAGCTTTCCCCCTTCAAATAGGACCTTTTCACCCACAAATACCTCTTTTATCCCCAAAAGAGGACAGTTTCTTCCAGACATGCCACATTTCTCCCAAATAGATCACATCTTCTCCAGGAAATACCATGATTCCTCCTTCAAATAGGACATTATCTCCCACAAATACCAGCCTTCTCCCCCGAAATAGGACATTTTTTTTTCAGAAATGCCAGATTTCTTCCAAATATATCACATCCTCTCCAAGAAATACCAGCTTTCCCCATTCAAATAGGAACTTTACACCCAGAAATACCTCTTTTATCCCCAAAAGAGGACAGTTTCTTCCAGAAATGCCACATTTCTCCCAAATAGATCACATCTTCTCCAAGAAATAACAGCTTTCCCCCTTCAAATAGGACCTTTTCACCCACAAATACCTCTTTTATCCCCAAAATAGGACCGTTTCTTCCAGACATGCCACATTTCTCCCAAATATATCACATCTTCTCAAAGAAATACCACGTTTCCCTCTTCAAATAGGAACATTTCACCCACAAATACCTCTTTTATCCCCAAAAGAGGACAGTTTCTTCCAGAAATGCCACATTTCTCCCAAATATATCACATCTTCTTCAAGAAATACCAGCTTTCCCCCTTCAAATAGGAACTTTTCACCCACTAATACCTCTTTTATCCCCAAAATAGGACAGTTTCTTCCAGACATGCCACATTTCTCCCAAATAGATCACATCTTCTCCAAGAAATACCAGCTTTCCTCCTGAAATATTACCTTTTCACCCACAAATACCTGTTTGATCCCCAAAACTGGACAGTTTCTTCCAGACATGCCACATTTCTCCCAAATATATCACATCTTCTCCAAGAAATACAAGCTTTCCCCCTTGAAATAGGGCCTTTTCACCCACAAATACCTCTTTCATCCCCAAAATAGGACAGTTTCTTCCAGACATGCCACATTTCTCCCAAATATATCACATCTTCTCCAAGTAATACCAGGTTTCCCCCTTCAAATAGGACCTTTTCACCCACAAATACCTGTTTTATCCCCAAAATACGACAGTTTCTTCCAGAAAGGCCAGATTTCTCCCAAATATATCACATCTTCTCCAAGAAATACCAGCTTTCCCCCTTCAAATAGGACCTTTTCACCTACAAATACTTGTTTCATCCCCAAAATAGGACAGTTTCTTCCAGAAAGGCCAGATTTCTCCCAAATATATCACATATTCTCCAAGAAATACCAGCTTTCCCCCTTCAAATAGGACCTTTTCACCCACAAATACCAGCCTTCTGTCCCCAAATTGTACATTTTCTTCCAGAAATGCCTGATTTCTCCCAAATATATCACATCTTCTCCAAGAAATACCAGGTTTCCCCCTTCAAATAGGACCTTTTCACCCACAAATACCTCTTTTATCCCCAAAAGAGGACAGTTTCTTCCAGACATGCCACAATTCTCCCAAATAGATCACATCTTCTCCAAGAAATACCATGATTCCTCCTTCAAATAGGACATTATCTCCCACAAATACCAGCCTTCTCCCCCGAAATAGGACATTTTTTTTCCAGAAATGCCAGATTTCTCCCAAATTTATCACATCTTCTCCAAGAAATACCACGTTTCCCCCTTGAAATAGGACCTTTTCTCCCACAAATACCTCTTTAATCCCCAAAAGAGGACAGTTTCTGCCAGAAATGCCACATTTCTCCCAAATAGATCACATCTTCTCCAAGAAATACCAGCTTTCCCCCTTCAAATAGGACCTTTTCACCCACAAATACCTCTTTTATCCCCAAAATAGGACAGTTTCTTCCAGAAAGGCCACATTTCTCCCAAATAGATCACATCTTCTCCAAGAAATACCAGCTTTCCCCCTTCAAATAGGACCTTTTCACCCACAAATACCTCTTTTATCCCCAAAATACGACAGTTTCTTCCAGAAATGCCACATTTCTCCCGAATATATCACATCTTCTCCAAGAAATACCAGCTTTCCCCCTTTAAATAGGACTTTTTCACCCACAAATACCTCTTTTATCCCCAAAATAGGACAGTTTCTTCCAGACATGCTACATTTCTCCCAAATAGATCACATCTTCTCCAAGAAATACCAGGTTTCCTCCTGAAATATTACCTTTTCACCCACAAATACCTGTTTGATTCCCAAAATAGGACAGTTTCTTCCAGAAATGCCACATTTCTCCCAAATATATCACATCTCCTCCAAGAAATACCAGCTTTCCGCCTTCAAATAGGACCTTTTCTCCCACATATATCTTTTTTATCCCCAAAATACGACAGTTTCTTCCAGACATGCCACATTTCTCCCAAATATATCACATCTTCTCCAAGAAATACCAGGTTTCCCCCTTCAAATAGGACCTTTTCACCCACAAATACCTGTTTTATCCCCAAAGTACGACAGTTTCTTCCAGAAAGGCCACATTTCTCCCAAATATATCACATCTTCTCCAAGAAATACCACGTTTCCCCCTTCAAATAGGACCTTTTCACCCACAAATACCTCTTTAATCCCCAAAATAGGACATTTTCTTCCAGAAATGCCAGATTTCTCCAAAATATACCACATCTTCTCCAAGAAATACCAGCTTTCCCCCTTCAAATTGGAACTTTTCACCCACAAATACCCGCCTTCCCTCACCAAATTGGACATTTTCTTCCAGAAATGCCTGCTTTCTCCCAAATATATCACATCTTCTCCAAGAAATACCAGCTTTCCCCCTCGAAATAGGACCTTTTCACCCACAAATACCTCTTTTATCCCCAAAAGAGGACAGTTTCTTCCAGACATGCCACAATTATCCCAAATAGATCACATCTTCTCCAAGAAATACCATGATTCCTCCTTCAAATAGGACATTTTCTCCCACAAATACCAGCCTTCTCCCCCGAAATTGGACATTTTTTTTCCAGAAATGCCAGATTTCTCCCAAATAGATCACATCTTCTCCAAGAAATACCACGTTTCCCCCTTCATATAGGACCTTTACACCCACAAATACCTCTTTTATCCCAAAAAGAGGACAGTTTCTTCCAGAAATGCCACATTTCTCCCAAATGTATCACATCTTCTCCAAGAAATACCAGGGATCCCCTTTGAAATAGGACCTTTTCACCCACAAATACCTCTTTTATCCCCAAAATTTATATTTTCTTCCAGAAATGCCACATTTCTCCCAAATAGATCACATCTTCTCCAAGAAATACCAGGGTTCCCCCTTCAAATAGGACCATTTCACCCACAAATACCTCTTTTATCCCCAAAAGAGGACAGTTTCTTCCAGAAATGCCACATTTCTCCCACATAGATCACATCTTCCCCAAGAAATACCACGTTTCCCCCTTCAAATAGGACCTTTTCACCCACAAATACCTCTTTTATCCCCAAAAGTGGACAGTTTCTTCCAGACATGCCACATTTCTCCCAAATATATCACATCTTCTCCAAGAAATACCAGGTTTCCCCCTGGAAACAGGACATTTAAACCCACAAATAGCTGTTCTATCCCCAAAATAGGACAGTTTCTTCCAGAACGGCCACATTTCTCCTAAATAGAACACATCTTCTCCAAGAAATACCACGATTCCCCCTTCAAATAGGACCTTTACACCCACAAATACCTCTTTTATCACCAAAATAGGACAGTTTCTTCCAGACATGTCACATTTCTCCCAAATATATCACATCTTCTGCAAGAAATACCAGCTTTCCCCCTTCAAATAGGACCTTTTCACCCACAAATACCTCTTTTATCCCCAAAAGAGGACAGTTTCTTCAAGAAATGCCACAATTCTCCCAGATAGATCACATCTTCTCCAAGAAATACCAGGATTCCTCCTGAAATAGAAACTTTTCTCCCTCAAATACCTGCCTTCTCCCCCCATATTGGACTTTTTCTTCCAGAAATGCGACATTTCTCCCAAATAGATCACATCTTCTCCAAGAAATACCAAGTTTCCCCCTTCAAATAGGACCTTTTCACCCACACATACCTCTTTTATCCCCAAAAGAGGACAGTTTCTTCCAGAAATGCCACATTTCTCCCAAATATACCACATCTTCTCCAAGAAATACCAGGGTTCCCCCTTCAAATAGAACCTTTTCACCCACGAATACCTCTTTTATCCCCAAAATAAGACATTTTCCACCATAAATGCCACATTTCTCCCAAATAGATCACATCTCCTCCAGGAAATACCAGGTTTCCCCCTCGAAATAGGACCATTTCAACCACAAATACCTCTTTGATCCCCAAAAGAGGACAGTTCCTTCCAGAAAGGCCACATTGCTCCCAAATAGATAACATCTTCTCCAAGAAATACCAGGTTTCCCCCTTCAAATAGGACGTTTTCACCCACAAATACCTGTTTGATCCCCAAAACTGGACAGTTTCTTCCAGACATGCCACATTTCTCCCAAATATATCACATCTTCTCCAAGAAATACAAGCTTTCCCCCTTGAAATAGGGCCTTTTCACCCACAAATACCTCTTTCATCCCCAAAATAGGACAGTTTCTTCCAGACATGCCACATTTCTCCCAAATATATCACATCTTCTCCAAGTAATACCAGGTTTCCCCCTTCAAATAGGACCTTTTCACCCACAAATACCTGTTTTATCCCCAAAATACGACAGTTTCTTCCAGAAAGGCCAGATTTCTCCCAAATATATCACATCTTCTCCAAGAAATACCAGCTTTCCCCCTTCAAATAGGACCTTTTCACCTACAAATACTTGTTTCATCCCCAAAATAGGACAGTTTCTTCCAGAAAGGCCAGATTTCTCCCAAATATATCACATATTCTCCAAGAAATACCAGCTTTCCCCCTTCAAATAGGACCTTTTCACCCACAAATACCAGCCTTCTGTCCCCAAATTGTACATTTTCTTCCAGAAATGCCTGATTTCTCCCAAATATATCACATCTTCTCCAAGAAATACCAGGTTTCCCCCTTCAAATAGGACCTTTTCACCCACAAATACCTCTTTTATCCCCAAAAGAGGACAGTTTCTTCCAGACATGCCACAATTCTCCCAAATAGATCACATCTTCTCCAAGAAATACCATGATTCCTCCTTCAAATAGGACATTATCTCCCACAAATACCAGCCTTCTCCCCCGAAATAGGACATTTTTTTTCCAGAAATGCCAGATTTCTCCCAAATTTATCACATCTTCTCCAAGAAATACCACGTTTCCCCCTTGGAATAGGACCTTTTCTCCCACAAATACCTCTTTAATCCCCAAAAGAGGACAGTTTCTGCCAGAAATGCCACATTTCTCCCAAATAGATCACATCTTCTCCAAGAAATACCAGCTTTCCCCCTTCAAATAGGACCTTTTCACCCACAAATACCTCTTTTATCCCCAAAATAGGACAGTTTCTTCCAGAAAGGCCACATTTCTCCCAAATAGATCACATCTTCTCCAAGAAATACCAGCTTTCCCCCTTCAAATAGGACCTTTTCACCCACAAATACCTCTTTTATCCCCAAAAGAGGACAGTTTCTTCCAGAAATGCCACATTTCTCCCGAATATATCACATCTTCTTCAAGAAATACCAGCTTTCCCCCTTTAAATAGGACTTTTTCACCCACAAATACCTCTTTTATCCCCAAAAGAGGACAGTTTCTTCCAGACATGCTACATTTCTCCCAAATAGATCACATCTTCTCCAAGAAATACCAGGTTTCCTCCTGAAATATTACCTTTTCACCCACAAATACCTGTTTGATTCCCAAAATAGGACAGTTTCTTCCAGAAATGCCACATTTCTCCCAAATATATCACATCTCCTCCAAGAAATACCAGCTTTCCGCCTTCAAATAGGACCTTTTCTCCCACATATATCTTTTTTATCCCCAAAATACGACAGTTTCTTCCAGACATGCCACATTTCTCCCAAATATATCACATCTTCTCCAAGAAATACCAGGTTTCCCCCTTCAAATAGGACGTTTTCACCCACAAATACCTGTTTTATCCCCAAAGTACGACAGTTTCTTCCAGAAAGGCCACATTTCTCCCAAATATATCACATCTTCTCCAAGAAATACCACGTTTCCCCCTTCAAATAGGACCTTTTCACCCACAAATACCTCTTTAATCCCCAAAATAGGACATTTTCTTCCAGAAATGCCAGATTTCTCCAAAATATACCACATCTTCTCCAAGAAATACCAGCTTTCCCCCTTCAAATTGGAACTTTTCACCCACAAATACCCGCCTTCCCTCACCAAATTGGACATTTTCTTCCAGAAATGCCTGCTTTCTCCCAAATATATCACATCTTCTCCAAGAAATACCAGCTTTCCCCCTCGAAATAGGACCTTTTCACCCACAAATACCTCTTTTATCCCCAAAAGAGGACAGTTTCTTCCAGACATGCCACAATTATCCCAAATAGATCACATCTTCTCCAAGAAATACCATGATTCCTCCTTCAAATAGGACATTTTCTCCCACAAATACCAGCCTTCTCCCCCGAAATTGGACATTTTTTTTCCAGAAATGCCAGATTTCTCCCAAATAGATCACATCTTCTCCAAGAAATACCACGTTTCCCCCTTCATATAGGACCTTTACACCCACAAATACCTCTTTTATCCCAAAAAGAGGACAGTTTCTTCCAGAAATGCCACATTTCTCCCAAATGTATCACATCTTCTCCAAGAAATACCAGGGATCCCCTTTGAAATAGGACCTTTTCACCCACAAATACCTCTTTTATCCCCAAAATTTATATTTTCTTCCAGAAATGCCACATTTCTCCCAAATAGATCACATCTTCTCCAAGAAATACCAGGGTTCCCCCTTCAAATAGGACCATTTCACCCACAAATACCTCTTTTATCCCCAAAAGAGGACAGTTTCTTCCAGAAATGCCACATTTCTCCCACATAGATCACATCTTCCCCAAGAAATACCACGTTTCCCCCTTCAAATAGGACCTTTTCACCCACAAATACCTCTTTTATCCCCAAAAGTGGACAGTTTCTTCCAGACATGCCACATTTCTCCCAAATATATCACATCTTCTCCAAGAAATACCAGGTTTCCCCCTGGAAA
The DNA here is from genome assembly GCA_030408155.1 of Lophura swinhoii. Classification (NCBI taxonomy): domain Eukaryota; kingdom Metazoa; phylum Chordata; class Aves; order Galliformes; family Phasianidae; genus Lophura; species Lophura swinhoii. The sequence continues at coordinate 1,961,572 of CM059467.1, read as the reverse complement.
CAGGACATTTAAACCCACAAATAGCTGTTCTATCCCCAAAATAGGAGAGTTTCTTCCAGAAAGGCCACATTTCTCCTAAATAGAACACATCTTCTCCAAGAAATACCACGATTCCCCCTTCAAATAGGACCTTTACACCCACAAATACCTCTTTTATCACCAAAATAGGACAGTTTCTTCCAGACATGTCACATTTCTCCCAAATATATCACATCTTCTGCAAGAAATACCAGCTTTCCCCCTTCAAATAGGACCTTTTCACCCACAAATACCTCTTTTATCCCCAAAAGAGGACAGTTTCTTCAAGAAATGCCACAATTCTCCCAGATAGATCACATCTTCTCCAAGAAATACCAGGATTCCTCCTGAAATAGAAACTTTTCTCCCTCAAATACCTGCCTTCTCCCCCCATATTGGACTTTTTCTTCCAGAAATGCGACATTTCTCCCAAATAGATCACATCTTCTCCAAGAAATACCAAGTTTCCCCCTTCAAATAGGACCTTTTCACCCACACATACCTCTTTTATCCCCAAAAGAGGACAGTTTCTTCCAGAAATGCCACATTTCTCCCAAATATACCACATCTTCTCCAAGAAATACCAGGGTTCCCCCTTCAAATAGAACCTTTTCACCCACGAATACCTCTTTTATCCCCAAAATAAGACATTTTCCACCATAAATGCCACATTTCTCCCAAATAGATCACATCTCCTCCAGGAAATACCAGGTTTCCCCCTCGAAATAGGACCATTTCAACCACAAATACCTCTTTGATCCCCAAAAGAGGACAGTTCCTTCCAGAAAGGCCACATTGCTCCCAAATAGATAACATCTTCTCCAAGAAATACCAGGTTTCCCCCTTCAAATAGGACGTTTTCACCCACAAATACCTGTTTTATCCCCAAAAGAGAACAGTTTCTTCCAGAAAGGCCACATTTCTCCCAAATAGATCACATCTTCTCCAAGAAATACCAGGATTCCCCCTCGAATTAGGACCTTTTCACCCACACATACCTCTTTTTTCCCCAAAAGAGGACAGTTTATTTCAGAAATGCCACATTACTCCAAAATATATCACATCTTCTCCAAGAAATACCAGCTTTTCCCCTTCAAATAGAACCTTTACACCCACAAATACCTGTTTTATCCCCAAAATAGGACAGTTTCTTACGGAAATGCCAGATTTATCCCAAATATATCACATCTTCTCCAAGAAATACCACGTTTCCCCCTTCAAATTGGACCTTTTCACCCACGAATACCTGTCTTATCCCCAAAATAGAACAGTTTCTTCCAGAAATGCCACATTTCTCCCAGATACACCACTTCTTCTCCGAGAAATACCAGGTTTCCCCCTTGAAATAGAACCTTTTCACCCACAAATACCTGTTTTATACCCAAAACTGGACATTTTTTTCCAGAAATGCCAGATTTCTCCCAAATATATCACATCTTCTCCAAGAAATACCAGGATTCCTCCAGAAATACGAACTTTTCTCCCACAAATACCTCTTTTATCCCCAAAAGAGGACAGTTTCTTCCAGACATGCCACATTTCTCCCAAATATATCTCATCTTCTCCAAGAAATAACAGGGTTCCCCCTTCGAATAGGACCTTTTCACCCACAAATGCCTGTTTTATCCCCCAAATAGGACAGTTTCATCCAGACATGTCACATTTCTTCCAAATAGATCACATCTTCTCCAAGAAATACCACGTTTCCCCCTTCAAATAGGACCTTTTCACTCACAAATACCTCTTTTATCCCCAAAATAGGACAGTTTCTTCCAGA